>JAPMUY010002516.1:0-219034 GCA_026901105.3 Galaxias olidus | reverse complement strand
CCTACATAATACGACTCTGGGCAATTTCCCTTGTACTTTGAATGGGGGTTAAGTGTGGGGAGGGGATAAAAAAAACATAGATAAAGAGAGTATTACGGGACCCAAGTGTGCGTCTTCCTCTTTCAACACTCTCTAAACAATTCATCTCGACACAAAAAAATTTTCAGCACCACACTGACTTAAACCACCCCCTCTTTACTCTGTACTTCCAGCCCACTCTACTATATTCCACAGAGCAAATTAACTTAGATAATTTAGTAGCTAATAATTTATATTGTTATTTGTTATAATGACACATACTTTTATTAGTCATCACTTTTAATATCAACCACTCTACCACTATAGAACCATTTGGGATCTCGACACGATTATTACGGGTTTTGTGTGTTACTGTATTTGCTCTTCTTTCTCCATAGAGCAAGTGATTATCCAATGACTTTTTGTCACCTGTGGATTAATAGATGTACACAGAGTCGAAGACGATTGAATTTAATGATTTGAAAAAGTCTAGAGTGTTGTTATTGATTTGTGCAGATTATGATCCGAATTCACTCTTGATTTGGCCGATTTGTATTTTAAACTGTTACATCAGAGGGTTTATTTAAGACATAAGCAACTGGATAAATTAATGAGGAGTATTTTTCTTACTAACATTACACTGGAAATCACATGATTCTTTTCCTAAGATGCAAATGTTTATGTCTCTAGATTTGATTAATTAATAATCATCCTACAATTTTCCTCACCCTTGATTTTTATATGCAGGGTTGCATCAAAACATATTGATACTGCAACACACATGTACTGTGAATTACCGTACATACAAAGATACCTTTCCTAAAAAGCGTTGCTTATTAAGTTGCCACGACTGTGTTATCATAATTTATAACATATCAGTGACACTTATTTTTCCCCTATAATAGGATTTATTATACATGTCTAAACAGTGCTGTGTTCCAGCAAGTAGTTGCGGCGTCATATTCTGGGAAAGTTTAAACTGAACATTCCATAGTGGAACGGTAATGGAGAAAGTATATTTTGTTTGTTGTACAACTTCAAAGTACTTGTTGTAGCGCTGGAATATTGGCATTGAATTCCATACGTATGCCATAATGGTAGTTGTCACCCATTGTGATCCACAATGGGAATAGTCATGTTCTTTGACTGAGATGTGTTTGAATTTGTTTATGTCTTCTATTTCAGTGCCATGAGCTTATACTAGTCAGAATTGTTGCTCAAAGGTGGCTCTGCTGTGAAGTGCAACCCCAAGATCACAACTCTATCTTCGTTGCTATATTCACGGGCACCTACACTAATAATACTACACTCTTCTTCTCTCCTACACATTGAATACAATACTAATACATATATATATATATAAATACCCGCCTGCTATAATTGTGGCCTGAGATGACTTAAGCATTTTGGGTGGTGGACAAATATACCGGTCTGTTCCATTTGTTGATCTTGGTGGGCTGTGGGTGGGGGTGGGGGTGGAACATTCTAGTGAAAACTGTTAGAAATCCAAAAAGGGCAGTGTGAACAGTGTTTTCCTCTACTGCTGCTCCACCCGCCCCTACGCCTTCAGATTGCTACATGCCCAATGTAGCTTAAAAAAGAAGAAACTTTACGACTTCTCCCTAATTTGAGTGAATTATGCAATAGATATTAATGTAGGCTACAGGAGCCAAGATTTCTGGCCGCTGATTTACTGTTAATACTATCCAGTTGTAAATTGCTCATGGTGATTTTAATCGTCCTCTTCTCACCCAAAATTAACATGATACATTCCTCTTATTGTTCCAAACTGCCTTGTATGTAATCAGAGATCTCCTTTTAATTGGATGTCTTCACCCATGAGCGTTTGACTTTCACCTCGTTTGTTTGAGATTCTATTCTCTTGTTTCACTTGAAACATTATCAGCTCGTCAATAACACATGTGTCACAGCATCCTTCATTGTTCCAGTTCTGACTTCAAGACCGCATCTTTCCAGCAGTTGTTCTCTGAACATGGCAGACTTTGTCAGGACACCTAATAGTTCAATCAAACTTTATTGACGTTTTCATTGTGGTAATCTACAGACAGGGTGATATTGGTTTTATCTTTGTTTCTTGACTTGAATCAGCTCCTTGCTGGTAATCTGGTTAGGTACTTCCAGAGCACCCACTGGAGGGTACAATGTCTTAAATGTGAACACTTCACTCTAGATATTTGGACAGGTACTTTATTTATTTTTATAAGGACAAGAAATATGATTTACACAAAGTCACCGTATATAAAATATATAAATATAGTATATAATTTTAGAGCTCAAGGTTTATAGCTAGAGCAAGGGAAGTAAATTTAGTTTAAAGCAGTTTCTGTCAATGATAATGGGGAATACAATCTCAGAATCCTGCATGACTTCAGAGTTTGGGGAAAATATAAATTATTCACTGCAATGAAAGTGTATTTCATGGATTTTGATGCAGCCAAGCCCATGGATATGAATATTAACAAAAGAAATGGGACTGGGGTGATTCCAATGATTTCATCATTATGCGTTGCTTTGGACAAATCTAAGTCAAGTTAACTGAGTCATCAGAAATGTCAGCCCAAACGTGTTTTTTGAAAGGCTTAAATACTCTCAACATCTGATCACCCAACTTACCTCTGCAGGATTAAATGAATCCCCAGACTTTAATTTAGAAATCAATGGAATTCACGCCTAATCCTGTGAAAGACCTCAAAGCGGCTAAATGCCTAGGGTTGTCTGCTATAGAAAGTATTGACGCAAAGGAGCAGGTTGCTGAATTGCCATGGTGATATTAACAGTGTACTGTATGTAAAGAAGGCATTGTCTCGGTATAGAGCTATGAAAGGCAGCTGTAGAGGGGCTTGTTGAGTATGTGATGGTGTACCTGTCCAGAGATACTGTGTCTAGATGGTTGTTGGCCACAGTGTTATAAACACAGGTGGCCCAGTATTTATGGGGCACTGTCATCTCTGGTCTGTTTTGAACTTGATGTAATATGTAATGAGGCCAATGAGACATCACATGGCTTGACTACGCTACCCTATGACCAGAAATGTCTACTGTGAGATTCATTTGGTATATTAAAGTAAGAATGGAGGGATTTTCAATTAATAAAATTCACTGATTGTTGGCAGATCTTCCCTGTTTTGTGTGTGTTTTGTTATATTGGATTACAAAATACAAGCCTGGGGTGTCCCCTTAAAATTATATGCAGAAATATTAAACTGTTTTAAGGATTAATTGTATAACGTTATCATCGTCTTTTTTTCCAGTTTTCGATTGTTTCCAAGCTTTTCCATGATTAATATCATCGATTATGACCTGGAGGTGATTTTGAAATAAGCAGGGTGACTGTATCTGTATTGCCTAACAAACTGGTTCCGTGCTGACTATACCAAACAGGATTCATAAATTCAATGAGACTTGATCTGCGCCCTACTAAGTCTGTTACTGCAGAGAGCATATGTTATTAAGTGACCAAGGAGATTACCGCTGCTGTTTCCAGGCTTTGAATCACAGTCCCAATGATTATGTTTAATAACCAAGGCAGGGTGATAACACTTCAGCTAGTGGCAAGCCCAGTTTCAGTGCAGGACGACAAAAGATATTGGCCGACCAAACGGGAGAAAAATGGTGTGAGGAAATATAGAAAAGTGGAGGAGAGTCAAGAGTCTCTAGTTACAGCGGTTTCTGCTTCCTTTGATGATGGATTTCACATGAATTTTGCTAATAGAAAACAAATCTTGACTTCAACGTTCCTCTTATTTCTGGGCGGGATCATCAATGCAGCCTCTCCTTCTCCAGCTTCTTCTCCACTTCACTATACTCCACTGCTTCAAATTCACTATCTGTACTTATGCCCCGGAGGACCCAGACGGTTGAGATGCTCGAATGTCTCCTCCCACTGGTGTATCCACACTGTTCAGAGGGATAGTGCCTTCTTAGTATTTCCATTCGTTGATATTTTGTTGATTGTTCCAGGATGTGTGGTGCAAGTCAGCAGGAGTGTGTGTGTGTGTGTGTGTGTGTGTGTGTGTGTGTGTGTGTGTGTGTGTGTGTGTGTGTGTGTGTGTGTGTGTAGAGTGAGTGTATCTATGCATATCTGCAGTGACGCGCTTCTTGGAGAGACGCAGGGTCAGAACTCACGTTCTGCATGTGTGCTCAGCTTGGGCAGCTTGAACGCCACCACGTTGGCTGTTCCCAGGTACACTAGATTGCCCCATGATTTGGCTTCTGAAGACCTCCTCGATTTTCAGACAGAAATCATGGGCTTCAATCTAAAAGGTTTTCCCTCATTTTCATGACTATGAATATATTTGTGATTTGCCTCTTCCAAGCCACGTAGAAGCGTTGAAGACCTCCTCATGTTGCCTCCTCCGGACCGCGGTGTGACTCTCGCTTCACCCAGATTGTGAAGGACTTGCTGTCGCTAGCCTGACAAAAAAGGAAGTAAATACCCATAAACACACAGGTCAACACACGGCCAATAGTATTGCTATGAACCTTCATACAGAGCCACTACCACTAAGGCCACTACCAGATGGCCAGTCATGCCAGGCCGCGCCAAAGGGGCAGGGGAGTCGTGGCCAGGAGGACAAGGACAAGCAGCCCCTGCCAGCACGTCATGGCTCTCAGGATAGTACTCTCTACTATCAGTTGAGGAGTTTATATATATACAGTTTTAGAGAAGAGCCTCATTGAAATCTGCAGTGTGACTTCTGCCTACTTTGTCTCATTATATGCACAGCAACTGCTGAGTGTACATAGCTAGTCTTAGTTCCTTAAACAAAGTGTTTTGGTGTACCTTTCATTGTGGCCAGTATTGTCTAGTTTATCACTGAATACAATAATCTGATTCTTTGTGAGTTAATGTCTTGTCATATGAGTGAATTCATTCTGCTAGGTAATTTCATCATTTGTCATTAATTTTCGACAGGATGTCTCTTCCATTACTTCCTGATGCTGCCAATGCTATTGTGGGGGTGTCTCTGTTAAAGACGCTGGGTTAGTTACCTTCTCTACAAGAAAAGTGCTCAAGAGATATCATCACTGCTAAAATATAATGAAATGGAGAGCCTACACGAACAATCTTTACTGAAAGATTATGAACTTAAGGTTTTCCCCAAGTATGCACAATTCTATTTGGTCAAGGAGCAGTTGTTTTGACATCAGCACGTCTTGGTTAGTAGCCAAACGCTTACTTCAGGTTCTGCCAAACTTTGTGTTTGTCGGAGCAGTATCCATTTCATGACGGTCGGAGATGATTGTCTATGAGGAGGACTCTTCATTAACAGTCATGATGAAGGGTGACCTGATGAGTATTTATGAGTAGAAAAAGGGGTGAAAGAATAAAGTAATTTTAAAAAAATAGTTGTCTTCCCAAACATGTTGGCCTACTTTTAAAAACAAAAAGACATACACACACATATATGTTTGAAGGTATTTCCAGTGAGTAGTATCGCCACCAGGGTTGTCAACTTCCAGCGACGCCATCCACGGTACGCTAACTCAGCTTGGCATACATGTCTTGTCAGCACTCCCATGTGGTTGTTGTGCTTTGGGTGAGTGTCAGGAAACTCTCCTCAGACTTATGCTCAGCTTGAAGTTGTTGTGTATGTTGCTCAAAAGGCATGATTGCGCTTTCTAACATACTGTGGGGAAAGTTATAAAATCTTACCATATTTGTCATCAATTCAGTAATATTTTAACATGAGCTGAAAAACAAATTGACAATATTTATTGTATAGCATTCCCCATCCTAAAACCGATTAAAATATATATAGGCCATATCAATCACTCTCCTGAATTATTAAAGATCCAGGCCGATAAGAGTTGGCTAGGTAGGGATTGAGGCGGTGTATATTCCCCGCTGGTGTAGATAATGATATTGCAGTACAAACGTCATTGTATTCATTATCCATTGGACAGATGTACCGTCAGGAATAGATGGGGAGGAGTCCTTAGGCCGTATATTTTTATTTTCATTATTAATCTACTAGACTAATTCTTAACAAAACCACTCCACCCATCCACAGCCATACAAACTTGCCATTATGTTCCCATATATAAGACTGTATATTTGTATAATGGTAATATTATTCATATTACGTTTCTTAAGTACTCGCTTAATGTATATATATAGTTTTAAAAACAACGTTTTGACCTTCTTATATCTTTACACATATATAATATTCTGTCAGAGGATCACTAAAATGTTTCAACCATAAATTCGTGGCCACAAGAACACCTAATAAACTTTATGAAGTTGATATTCAGAATTTTGTTTGTGTGATCTTCGAAAGGTTATGTGAGCAGTTACTGAAGGTTACAGAGAGCCTTGGCACATTTTCTTGATACAATAATGTTGTCCTTTAGGTTGCAATTATTGCTATGTATACTACGTATAAAATTGTATTTAGTAATATACCATATAACCATTGTTTGAAGATTAATTTGTCATTATTATACGCCCACAAAACCATTTGTAAAAGGGGACTCAAGATCAACAAATTACTGACACCTGCTGTGCAAACGGCAGGCAGTAGTAATAACTTGCAGCATCAACTGCAAAGAACCATAATGCAGATGGACAGCTGATTTTGTACCAAAGTAAATGCACAAAGCATTTAGAAAACTCATTTCATATATTCAGGCAACTGAGAAAGGTGCATCAGCACCTCAATTTTCCACTTGTTCTCCGTTGGCATTTCAAGGGGAACAAAAGGATATTCTTCAGTTAACTGCTATGCAATATTATTCAAAAATAATTGTGTAAATGAAACATAGCAATATTTCAATATTTAGTCTTAGTTTTTTAAGGCCTATAGACTTCCAAAATTTTAAGACTTTCATTTCACATAACTAGTAACTTTCTGTGATCATAGTTCTTTATCTGCACACCAGACAAGAAAAAGAGGTATTGAAGTCCTGGGGATCAGATCCTGTTCACTAAAGTCAAAATAAAAGGTCACCCAATTCTGAAGGTCTTGGCCTCAGTTTGTATGAGTAGCCATTCAGCCATTGGCTACCTGGTCCTTTCTGGAAACTTTGTCATTAGAATACGTTTCTGTTATTCTTGACAGTTTAAGAAAAGGTCCTCCTAATACGAGGCTGCCGTTGGAATTTCAATTCCACTTGGTCCATGGGCATTATGTGGTGGGTTTGGAGGGGTAAACTTGACACTGCGAGGGGTTGGTGGGGGACCTGGAAAAACGCTGAGCAATACTTTTATCAAACAAATTGTATACTGGAAAATATTTCAACACATGATTGTTGAATGAAATATTTATGTGGCATGTGATTGAATTATTTTAATGGAAAAAAATTCTTGTTTTAAATTCTTCCATATAAGTCATCCAGGGTCACCAGTCTCTATGTCACAGTGAAAAGCATCTGCATATTCCCATATTCTGATCAGCTATTACCTAAAATCTGAAAGATAGTGTATTTATCTTGGCTTTGTTCATTTAGCTGTATTCCAGTGGATAATAATTTCTAGCTAATTGGGCAACGAGTATGACACTTCTGCACAATTGTCCTAGAGCACGGTTAAAAACATCCCCAGAAAGATGGAGATTCCCCAAACACTGCAACACAGTAAGTGGAAAATTGAGGGTCACTTTGTTTAATGGGTTGCATGTAAACCGTTTAAAAAATGCAGTCACTATTCATTTCAATGGGAAAGTGAGTCTTGCTTTGACTGGTATTGTATGTTTGGATGAATCCAGTGTGCTATTATATATTGTGCCACATTATGTGAATCCAGTGTACTACATTATCATGTTCTCGGTATGCTAATATTTATTATTTTCATCTGAAAAAAATGTGACAATTTCATCTTTTTTGTTAGTTTGATATTGAGTGCTTTTTTTGAGGAAAGCCCCCCCATAGCTACTGTTCATATTTACATGAAATGTGTACAGAAGAGATGTGATTGAATAAAATATAATTTTACAGTGTGAAAGGTCAGTCTCGACAGGTATTGACATATAAGCTAACTAAGGTCATTTTGTCACTTACTACTAGCTGTCTATTTGTTGTCCTAGTTTTTCAAGTTAGCTTCAGACACTATCTTCACCATTTTCTCAATGGAATGGTGAGAACCTGAGAAACATTGAGAAAATGAGAGTGAGATAGTGAGACATCTGAGAAAGTACAACTTGAAAAACTAGAACAGTAAATAGACAGCTAATTAGTAAGTGACAAAATGACCTTAGTTAGCTTATATGTCAATACATAATCAGCTTGGTTTTGTGCCTTTTCACACTGTAAAATTATATTCACATTATTCAATCACATCCCTATTCTATTTTTACATTTCATGTAAATATGAACAGTAACATGGAAACCGGTGATATAAAGCACTCAATATCAAACTAACAAAGATGAAATTGTCCTGTTTTTTTTTCAGATGAAAAAAAATAAAATAAACTATGCCTATTAGACGTTATGCACACCGAGGACATGATAATGTAGTACACTGGATTCACATAATAATGGCACAATATATAATAGCACACTGGATTAATCCAAACATACAATACCAGTCAAAAGTATGAACTCACTTTCCCATTGAAGTGAATGAGTGACTGCATTTTTTTAAACGGTTTACATGCAACCCATTTAAACAAAGTGACCCTCAATTTTCCACTTGCAGTAAGACATTGCAGTGTTTAAAACTGAGGAATCTCCATCTTTGAGGAATGGGGATGTTTTTGCTTTTGGCCGTGCTCTAGGACCAATTGTGCAGAGAAGTGTCATACTCGTTCTCCAATTAGCTAATTTCTTAGCTAGAAAGTTATTATCCACTGGAATACAGCTAAATAATTAAAGCTAGGAATAAATACACTATCAACTTTCCGGAACTTAGGTAATAACCTGATCGGAATAGTGGGAATATGCAGATGCTTTTTCACTTGTGACATAGAGACTGGTGACCCTGGATGACCTGTAAACTTGAAATTTAAAACAAGAATTTTTTTTCCATTGACCAAATAATTTCAATCACCTCTTATGCCACATAAATATTTCATTCGGAAGCAATCATGTGATTGAGAATATTTTTCCAATCTTCCTGAGGACACATCAATGGTATGTTTGATAAAAGTATTGCTCAGCGTTTTTCCAGGATCCCCCGTACACCAACCCCTCGCAGTGTCAAGTTTACCCTATCTCCAAAACCCCACCACATGAGCTATGTATGGACCAAGGGTGGGTGAGAGGTTCAACGGCAGCCGTATTAGATGACTGAGACCTTTCTTAAACTGTCAAGAGTAACAGAAACGTATTCTGGCCAATGAGGGTTCAGAAAGGACTAAGGCCTAGCCAATGGCTGAATGTCTACTCATATATAAACTGAGGCCAAAGACCTTCAGAGTTGGGTGACCTTTATTTTGACTTTAGTGAACAGGATCTGATCCCCAGGACTGTTACTTCTTTTTTTTCTTGTCTGGTGTGCAGGTAAAGAACTATGATCACAAGAAGGGATTACTAGTTATGTGAATGAAAGGGTGCCGAGATTTTGGAGATCTATATGGGCCTTAAAGAAAACTAAGACTAAATATTGAAATATTGCTATGTGTATTTCATGTTTCGTTTACACAATTATTTTTGAGACATAATATTACATAGCAGTTAGTAGCTGTAAGAATATCCTTTTTGTTCCCCTTAATGCCAACAGAGGAACAAGTGGAAAAAAAAGTGAATGTATTGAGTGCATGAAAGAGTACACCTTTTATATAGTTGCTACCTCGGTTGTGCATGAAATTCGATTTTTCTAATGCTTTTGTGTGCATTTGCTGAGTACAAAATCAGCTGTCCATCTGCATTATGGTTCTTTGCAGTTGATGCTACAGAGTTATTACTACTACTGCCTACTGAGTTTGCACAACAGGTGTCAGTAATTTGATTTGATCTGAGTCCCCTTTACAAATGGTTTTGTGGGCGTATGGCTAATGACAAATTAATCTTCAAACAATGGTTATATGGTATATTACCTAAATACAGTTTTCCATACGTGGCTCATAGCAATAATTGCAGTTAATAGGGACAGCATTGCATTTGTGCATCAAGAAAATGTGCCAGAATATAAATTCTGTAACCTTCAGTAACCTTCTATAACCTTTCGAAGATCACACAAACAAAATTCTATTGAGATATCAACTTCACCAAAAGTTTATTAGTGTGTTCTTGTGGCCGGGGTTTGAAATTTAAAATAGTTGAAACATTTTGAACGATCTTTCTACAGATGTTGGGGACAATTGTATATGTGTAAAGATATAAGAAGGTCCAAACGTTTTTTTAAAGGCTATATGTACATTAAACGGTGCCAAGGAGCATGTGTAGTGTGTTACCATTGTACAAATATACAGTCTTATATATATGGGGCTGTGGCAAGGATTTGTGTGTGGATGGGTGGGTGTTTTCCTGTTGGGGTGGTCTAGTGGAGTGTAGTGAAGTAAAAATATACGACCTAAGGACTCCTCCCCACATCTATTCCTGACTGACATCTGATCCAATGGATGTGGGCTTTGAGTGACGTTTGTAACTGCAGTATCATTATCTACACCAGCCGAAGTGCTCGCAGCTGTCCAATCCCTACCCTGGCCAACTCTTGTCGGCCTGAGGTCTTTAATAGTCAGGAGAGTGTTGATAGCTATTTTTATATACATATTTATATCTGAGGGTTTTTAGGATGAGTGCTATACAATACAAATATTGTCAATTTGTTTTCAACTCATGTTAAAATGTAATTAACGTTGATGACAAATATGTTTTCCCGTTTTGTGTTTCTTTCCCCACAGTGTTAGAAACGCAATCATGCCTTTCGGTAACACCCACAACAACTTCAAGCTGAACTTTAAGTCTGAGGAGGAGTTTCCTGACCTCACTAAGCACAACAACCACATGGCCAAGGTGCTGACCAAGGACATGTATGCCAAGCTGAGGGACAAGCAGACTCCCAGCGGCTATACCGTGGATGACGTCATCCAGACTGGAGTTGACAACCCTGGTGAGCGGTGCACTCATAGATATAGCAAACATATATGTATGTGTGTCTTTGTTTTAAAAGTTAGGCCAACATGTTTGGGAGGCAGCTGTTTTTTAAAATTACTTTATTCTTTTCACCCTTTTCCTCTCCTCAACTCTCTGTCCTCAGGTCACCCCTTCATCATGACTGTTGGCTGCGTCGCTGGTGATGAAGAGTCCTACGAGGTCTTCAAGGATCTCCTGGACCCAATCATCTCCGACCGTCATGGTGGATACAAGCCCTCCGACAAGCACAAGACTGACCTGAACTTCGAGAACCTGAAGGTAACGTTTATTTACTAACCAAGACTGTTGAGGTGCTCGTGTCAAAACAACTGCTCCTTTGACCAAGAGTAAATTGTTGCATACTTGAGAAAACTTTAAGTTCATAAAGTCTTTCAGTAATGTGTTCATTGTGGAATGCTCCATTTCATTATATTTTAACAGTGATGATGTCTCTTGACTTTCTTGTAGGGAGGTGACGACCTGGACCCCAACTACGTTCTGAGCAGCCGCGTGCGTACCGGCCGCAGCATTAAGGGATACACCCTGCCCCCCCACAATAGCCGTGGCGAGCGCAGAGCTGTGGAGAGACTGTCTGTCGAGGGTGAGTAGCCAAATGATCCACGCAAAACAGGGGTCTGTTGTAACCTAAGCTGAAGTTATACAACAGGAGTAGTTCACTCACTATGACTGGAGCTCATTGGCTCACAAAGGGTCAAGTTGTGTATTCAGTGATAAACTAGACAATATACAGCCTGATGAAAGGTACACAAAACACTTTGTTTAAGGAACTAAAACAACTATGTACCTCAACAGTTGCTGTGCATACTGTGGGAACAAAATGTGCAGTAGGCAGAAGTCACACTGCCGAGATTTCAATGAGAGAGATTTCCTTCTCTCAAAACGTTTTCATGCTCCTCAGCTCTCAACAGCCTGGACGGTGAGTTCAAGGGAAAGTACTATCCCCTGAAGGCCATGACCGATGCTGAGCAGGAGCAGCTGATCGCCGATCACTTCCTGTTTGACAAGCCCGTCTCCCCCCTGCTGCTGGCCGCCGGTATGGCCCGCGACTGGCCCGATGCAAGAGGCATCTGGTGAGTGGCAACGAATGGTAGTGGTGGCTACATGGAAGGTTCATAGCAATACTATTGGCACGATGTGTTGACCTGTGTGTTTATGGGTATTTACTTCCTTTTTTGTCCAGGCACAACGACAGCAAGTCCTTCCTGGTCTGGGTGAACGAGGAGGATCACCTTCGCGTCATCTCCATGGAGAAGGGAGGCAACATGAAGGAGGTCTTCAGACGCTTCTGCGTCGGCTTGAAGAAGGTAACTCCCAGTTTTCATTGCCAAATCTACAAAAAAATATATTCATAGTCATGAAAATGAAAGGAAAAACCTTTTAGATTGGCCCATAATGTACGTATATTAATGAGATTTCTGTCTGAAAGATCGAGGAGGTCTTCAAGAAGAACAACCACGGCTTCATGTGGAACGAGCATCTGGGCTACGTCCTGACCTGCCCCTCCAACCTGGGAACTGGCCTGCGTGGTGGCGTGCACGTCAAGCTGCCCAAGCTGAGCACACATGCCAAGTTTGATGAGATTCTGACCAGGCTGCGTCTCCAGAAGCGCGGCACAGGTATGCATAGACACACACTCACTCACACACATACACACACACACACACACACACACACACACACACACACACACACACACACACACACACACACACACACACACACACACTCACTTGCTGACACTAACACAGATACATCTATACCCCCCCTTCCGACACACATCCATAGACAGTCAACAAAATGTCAACAGATGGAGCGTATACAAAGAAAGGCACTTATCCCTCTTCTCGTTTCCTCCTGAAGGTGGTGTGGATACCGCCTCAGTGGGAGGAGTGTTCGACATCTCCAATGCTGACCGTCTGGGCTCCTCCGAGGTGGACCAGGTACAGATGGTGGTTGACGGCGTGAAGCTTATGGTGGAGATGGAGAAGAAGCTGGAGAAGGGAGAGGCCATTGATGGCATGATCCCCGCCCAGAAGTAAAGAGGAACGTTGGTCAAGATTTGTTTTTCTATTGTAAATTCATGTGAAATCCATCCATCCAACCGGAGCGCAGAGGAAACCGCTGCTCAACTAGAGACTCTTGACTCTCCTCCACTTTTCCTATATTTCCCTCCACCATTTTTTCCATTTTCTCCCGTTTGGTCGGTAACATCCTTTGATCGTCCTGCACTGAGCTGGGCTTGCCTGGCGAAAGTGTTATCACCTACCTTGGTTATTAAACATAATCATTGGAACTGTGATTCAATAAAATAACCTGAAACAACCTCAGCATTGTCCTCCTTGGTCCTTAATAACATATGCTCTCTCTGCAGTAACAGACTTAGTTAGGACGCAGGTCAAGTCTCTCATTTAATTTATGAATCCTGTTTGATAGTCAGCACAGGTACACATATACCAGTGTTTGATGAGCAATACAGGTACAGTCACCCTGCTATTTCAAAGTCACCTCAGGTCTGTCAGTCCTGATGTGTCATGGAAAAGCTTAGGTACAATCGAAAACTGGAAAAAAAAGGCAATGATAACGTTGCCCCAATTGTTATTTTGAACATCCTTAAACCTGAGAAACAGTACTAATATTTCTACATATAATTTTAAGGGGATAGCACCCCAGGCTGTATTTTGTATCAAAGTATAACAAAACACACACAAAAAAATCCCCAAGGAAACGTCTGCCAACATCAGTGAATTTTATTAATTATCAGCTCCATTTTCTTACTTTTGTATACCAAATGAATCTCACATTACAGGTCGTTTCTGAGGGGTCATAGGGTAGCGTAGTCAAACCATGTGTCCTCTTCAGTCTCATTGGCCTCTATTGCATATTACATCAAAGGTTCCAAAAACAGTTCAAGAATGACAGTGCCCCATAAATACTGAGCCACCTGTGTTTATAACACTGTGGCCAACAACCATCTAGACACAGTGTCTCTGGACAGACACACCATCACATACTCAACAATCTGCCCCTCTACATTTATATTTCATAGCTTCCTACCTCGAGACAATGCCAACCCTTCTTTACATACAGTGCACTTTGTTTCATTCACCCCAACTATCACCATGGCAATGTTCAGCAACCAGATGCTCATTTTGCGATCAGTAAAAACATAAATGTTTCTATGGCTTGAATGCAACCCTAGGCATTTAACACTTTGAGGTCTTTCACAGGATTGGCGTGAATTCCATCGATTTCTAAATTAAAGTCTGGGGATTCATTTAATCCTGCAGAATTTAGTTGAATTGATCCAGATGTTGAGAAATTATTTTAAGCCTTTCAAAACACGTTTGAATGACATTTCTGACTGTTTCAGTTAACTTGACTTAAAGATTTGTCCAAAGCAGCACATAATGTGATGAAATCATTGGAATCACCCCAGTCCCCACATTTCTTTTTGTTAATATTCATATCCATGAACTGACTGCATCAAAATCCATGAAGCGTCCACTCATTGCAGTGAATAATTTATATTTTCCCCCAAACTCTGAAGTCATGCAGGATTGCAAGTTGGTATTGTTCCCCATTATCATTGACAGAAACTGCTTTAAACTAGAATTACTTCCCTTGCTCTAGCTATAAATAAACCTTGAGCTCTAAGATATATACTATATTTATATATTTTATATACAGTCATAAACTGACTGATATAAATCCTGTTTTAACGATATTATTCTAAAAAATAAATAAAGTACCTGTGCAAATATCCACAAATTGAAGTGTTCACATTTAAGACATTGGCACCCTCCAGTGGATTGCTCTGGGTATAACCCGAGATTCCACCGGAAGGAGCTGATTCAAGTCAAAGCAAAGTGCATTGAGGCCTATATCACCTAATGCTAGTATACACCACAATGAAAACGTCCATGAAGAGGACTACGATTGAGACTATTAGTGTCCCTGTTTAAGTCTGCCATGTTCAGAGGACAACTGCTGGAGCTACTCTCTGATGCGGTCTTGAGTCAAGAGACAGAGCAAACAGGACTGTAGAGCTCAGAGAGATGGGTGTACAACGTGACTGTGTGTTGATGACGGCTGACAATGTTTCAAGTGAAACAAGAGAATAGAATCTCAAACAAACTGAGGTGAGAAAGTCAAACGCTCATGGTGAAGACATCCAGTTAAAAAAAAGGAGATCTCTGATTACATACAAGGCGGTTGGACAGCTAAGAGGGAGATGTATCCATGTTGAATTTGGGAGTTGAGGAAGGAAAAGGACATTAAAATGGAGAGATCACCATGAGCAAAGCCACAACTGAGATAGTATTAACAGTAAATCAGCGGCCAGAAATCTTGGCCTCTGTAGCCTACATTAATATCACAGTACATAATTCACTCAAATTAGGGAGAGGAAATAGAAAGTCGTAAAGTTTCTTCTTTTTTTAAGCTACATTGAACATGTACTGTCTGAAGGCGTAGGGGCAGTTAACTTCAAAGGCAGCCCGAGTAAGAAGAGAAAAACACTGTTCACACTGCCCTTTTAGTTTCTAACAGTTTCACTAGAATGTTCCACCCCCCACCCCCCGCACCCACAGCCCACAGGATCAACAAATAGACAGACCATTTTATATTTGTCCACCAATACCAAAATGCTTAAGGATGTCATCTCAGGCCACAGTATAACAGTGGGTGTTTGCTTATTAGTGTGTTTGTGTGTGTGTGTGTGTGTGTGTGTGTGTGTGTGTGTGGGAGAGAGAGAGTGTGTGTGTGTAAGTGTAGGTGCCCGTGTGTGTAACGAAGGTAGAGTTGTGATCTTGGGGTTGCACTTCACAGCAGAGCCACCTTTGGTGTAGTGATACGATGACTGAGTATGAAACTCATGGCACTGAGTAGAACATAAACAAATTCAAACACATCTCAGTCAAAAGAACATGACTTATTCCCATTGTGGATCACAATGAAAATTTGACAGCTTTGCATTATGGTATACGTGTGGAATTCAATGCCAATGTTCCACAACGCACAACAAATTGCTTTGAAGTTGTGCAACAAACAAAATATATACTTTCTCCCATTACCGTTCCACTATGAGATGTTCAGTTTAGATAGTTTCCCCAAGAATGACTGCACAACTGTTTCATAACTGGAACACAACACTGTTTAAAGACATGTATAATAGAGAAATCCTATTGTAAGAGGCTTTCTCGGGACAACCTCAGTGTCACTGATATGTTTATAAATTATGGCCAACGTTAACACAGTCATTGAGCCCAGCCAATCAGAGCACTACTGTACTAGGAAAGGATATCTTGTATGTACAGTAATTCTACAGTATGTGTGTGCAGTCAATATCACTATGTTTTGATACTGACCCTGCATATAAAAATCAGGGTGTCATGGGGAAAATTGTAGGATGATTATTAATTAATCAAATCTAGAGACGCAAAGCGATTTGCATCTTAGGAAAAGAATCATGTTATTTCCAGTGTAATGTTAGTAAGAAAAATACTCCCTCATTAATTTATCCAGTTGCTTATGTCTTAGGATAAGAAACCCTCTGATTGGCTGGTTCAAAACCCTGTCAAACCTGCCGTCATTAACACAAATCCAGAGTGAATTTGGATCATAATGCATACACAAATCAATACACAACAACCTCCTGGGCTGCACGCCAAATCATTAAGTTCAATCGTCTTCATTTCTGTGTACATCCTATTGTCCACAGGTGACAAAAAGTCATTGGATAATCACTTACTTGTCGGCACCAACGCCACAATGGGAAGAAGAAGAGCAAATACAGTAACACACAAAACCCATGGCTCGTCAATGATGTCCGAGACACCCAAATGGTTCTATAGTGGTAGAGTGGTTGATGTTAAAAGTGATGATAATAAAAGTATGTGTCATTATGGCTAGAGTAACAATATAAATTATTAGCTGTAAAATCCTCCAAAGGTTAATTTGCTCTGTGGAATATAGTAGAGTGGGCTGGAGGGCACAGGTAGAGGGAGGGGGTGGTTTAAGTCAGTGTGGTGCTGGGCAGAAGGGGCGGTGTCGAATGAGGTGACTGTTTAGAAGAGTGTTGAGAAAGAGGGGAAAGACTTTTCCCTTGGGTCCGGCCCCTTGCCACTTTCTCTTTATCTATGTTTTTTTTTTATCCCCTCCCCACACTTAACCCCCATTCAAAGTTCAAGGTCCTTGGAGATTTGGGTGGCTATATCCCGGAAAGCTAGAGGTGCCCCCCAGAGTCGTGTGTAACGCACCCCGTTAGAAGTCTCAGAGGTGCCCGTGGAGAGGTGGCACACCTCGGCCTCGAAGGCCACGCGGCCTCCAGCCGCCCCGTGGGTACAGGAGAGCAGGAAAGGCCCGGCGTGGTGGACCTGGCAGCCGCAGCCCCGTGCTGCATCCCCCAAAGCCAGCACCACCTCCGCAGGGTCCCGCCGCCCGCCCCCTCTCAGATCCCAGCCACGTCCGATGGCCCGGGGCTCGGCCGCTTTTTGATGCCCAGGTAGATGGCGACTGTGTGGAGGGTAGGGAAAAGAGGGGAGCAGAGTGGAAATTCAAAAAGTATAATAGGCTTTAGACATTCTGTAAAGTCCACCATAAAGGCCGCACGCACACATTGATCACATAAACCATTTGACCTTGAATCTATTGAATTTACGGTGGACATGGAATGGAAGAGTTTTCGGTGTGATCGGGTTAAAAGCCATTATATTTTAGTTATGTACGAAGATTTGTCTAGCTTACTAACCTTGTGACCGCAGATCTGCCGATTCCCTCAGGTTCATTTGTGACCCTGTGACAGACAGGCAGTGCAGTTAGAACTGAACTGCACTGGGATTAGAGAAGAGCCATGATGTTTCCACAAAATGAGTTCAGCAACACAGTAAATTCAAAACTGTGTGAGGCTGTTAAATGTCAAAATCATAAATGAAAAGCAAACAGATATCATCAAAATTATGCAACCACATCCACCCCTGATATTCTGTCTGTACAATCAAGAATTATAATCCATGCAGAAATGATTGTCACTTATGCTATATTTTAGGATTCAATATGTAATAATCATTGCAAATAGTGTCTGTTCAGCATAAAACATTTCAGACTGTAAATTATTGCTTATCATAGCGAATGTAGTTATAAAGACTTGAAACCAAAAGGAGAGCAACAGAGAAAAGAAAGCCATGACCAATGGCAACGTTAAACTGTCACACCAGAAACAACTAACCATGCAGACCGACAAAACACATACAGACGGATGGGCAGGCAGTAACATCCCAGACATGAAACAGACAAGACAGTCAGAAAAAACTCAAACCCGGAGAGAGTGTCCTTTTTGTAAAAAGCAGGCATGCAGACGGATTGAAGCCAGAGGCATGGGAACTTACTAACTGTTTTTGATCCCTGTGGAAGAGTACAACCCGAGACTGATTTGTTTGAGCCCTGGCGCTTAGATGGGTCAAGATTGACCCTGATGTCATGAAAGGAACGGCGAGAGATAAAAAAGGAGAAATAAAAAAGAAAGAGATGAGAAGAGGATGGAAGGGGGGGAGAAAGAGAATATAATTGAATTATAGGAGCGGTAGTAGTGGAAAAGAGTGCAGCAGGAGCTGATTGGCAAAGATAAGGCAGCGGTTTGATTAGATTAGGCATGTGATTATAGCTGAGAGGCAGAAGGATAATCCAAGAGTAGGGAAGGCATGGGGGATCCTACTGACTTGGATTTAAAGTGTCCATGTCCAGGGGTCACAATTTCTAAGCGATCTATATGGAAGCAAGGAAATGTACAGCATGAATTCTATGTTGACTTCCTTAAGAGACTTTGATTCTGAGCAAGCCTGTGTACTACAATATTTACCTTAGGATTGACACTGATACCTACCTACCAGGTACCTGAGAGTGAGTGTAAAATATGGGCTTGTGCCAGTTTTTAAATGATGTATCACCTGGGCTTGAAGCAGAAGCTGAACATTACAAAGTTCCAATACTATGTAACAAGATATGCTGCCGTGTTAAGTACTATGTCCTGAGTCTGAATTTGAGTGAAAACCAGTGTGCGCGCTTGCCCGTGAATATGCACTGTACCTGCGTGTGAGTTTGGAGGTCAGCTTGGTGAAGAGGTTGGAAGTGGCCCGGCTGCGGGAGTGGGGCAGAGGGCTGGCATCGTGGGACAGGGTGGGGGAGGTGGGCGGTGCAGAGTAGACCGGGGGGACGCGGTCCCTCAGCTGGCCTCCATGAAAGGTGCTGCGGACGGTGGAGCCCCTGGTCAGACGACAACGGTCCCCAGAGGAGGAGGATGCTCCCGCCCCCGAAATACTGAGAGTGGACGGAGAGGCAGGGGGCAAGCGATGGCTCAGGGAACTAACCAAGTTAAAGAGACGAAAGAGAGAGATACCTTAAAACATTAACATTGACATAATACTACATACAGTATGCAATTGCAAATACAATGTTCGTAGACAATAGGTACAAAGGCATTGAAAGGCCTGCAGCTTACCTGTTCTCTTTGCCATTCTGCAGTAGAGAGTGTCTGTCGGTGCTGGAACGGTCTGTGCACACGTACGTGTTCCGGCGGGTCATGGCACTTCCAGGGATGTTATTCTGCAAAGCAAGCCATGGGTCCGATGTCAAGGCAAAGGTCAAATGAGATCTCACCATAAATACCAGCTGTCCCAACAAAATGTAATACCCATCAATAAAACGAAGATATACTTTAGAGGTCTACGACCTTTGACATTCACGTGGGGCTCCTACGTCTATTAACTCTTGCAGTGGGCAAATGTTAAACCTTTTAATGATGTTGTTGTTTTAATAGATTTTGCTATTATTCCTAGTTTATTTGTTATTGCTTATTAGGTCTGAGATCTTTCACAACCAGAAACTAAAATTCCATTTTCTTACTGTCAGCTCTGGCTCAGAAGTAGTTATTTTAAATAAACGATTGAAATAATAACAGTCAAATTTTTACTTAAATTATTATTTATTTTTATACCACATTCTTAAGACGAAATACGAATTGGTAAATCAAACAACTACAAATGAAGTCGTGCATATTTTACATAAAATGATCAACCACAGACGCCATGCATTGGCTTACTAAACGAAGGTAGGTCTGCATCATAGTGTCCCTGGTGCTCTCACCGTGGTTGCGGTCATCTCTTTGCGGCGGTCGGGGATCTCTGACTTGTTGGGGTTGTTGGCGCTGCTGACCATAGGGCTTGAGGGGGGGAGGCTGCGGCTGCCCATCACGCTGCAGCTGGCCTTCCGTGGGGGCATACGGCCCTCCCTCAGTTCTCTCTCTCCGGTGCTGGTGGGGCTCCTTTTCGGGTGCATGACAGGCATGGACGGCCCACCTGGAGAGGAAAACACATACATGCACATACATGCACACACACACACACACACACACACACACACACACACACACACACACACACACACACACACACACACACACACACACAGATTTAATTTGAATTAATCTTAAGCTTAAAGCATATCACAGGTTCATGGGAATGAGGCAAAAGCCATGGATTGAATTTATGGTGCATCTCCAGGGAATCCCTCACAGAAGTCACTGTGCCTCCGCTGCCTGTGGTAAGTGGAGGAGCTTCGTTGGGTCTTGCTGTGTGAGGAGGAAGAGGAGGAGGAAGAAGAGCCAATAGCTGAGGAGTGCTTGTTGGTCCCGTTGGTGATTGGGCTGGGCCGTACACGGGCGAGAGACAAACTACTGGCTGAACGGGACTCACTACCATCCTGTAACAGACACAATGTCAGAACACAACAGATAATTACAGTTGTTGAACGATTTGTTCTGGGTTTGGTATAATCAATACAATTGCGTTTGTTGTTAGCAGCTGAGCCATGATACTTGCTAGTTGCCTTTCCAAACGTATGCTCATTATGTCATTTTATATATTTTTTTGTATTTCTTTTTAGAGTGGGGTAAGGCATTATTGAGCTAATAAACAATGTGCTGCCCCCTGTTGGTCAGGACGAGGCAGCTCACCTCGTTCTTGATGCCCAGCAGTAGGTAGGTGGCGGTGACCTCGTTGTATTTCTGATTGAGCAGGGCATCTTTGATCTCCTCTGGGGTGAAGCCCATGCCAACCATCACCTCTGAGTGACACACGGAGAAAAGGAGAAATTAGATTAAGCTTTAAGACACATTTTCCTTTTCCAGACACAGTTAACTTTTATGTCCAAAAACGGTTCAATCCATTCACCCACTGTACGAGTGCCAGGACATACATGCACAAGCAGTTTGAAAGAAACAGTCAACGTGACTAGTGGGACAAAACAAGTTAGTTTGCTTTCATAGGAAAGACGAGCTAAGTAAAAAATATGTAAACAAGCACTCTGACAAGTTCGCTAAGACATCCTTAATCATTTTAATGATTTGTATGATTTAATGACTAAGAGCAGTGTAGCCCCAGAGAGCTAAATGGAGGGCTGACTCACCGATGCGACTGGCATCACTGTAGTCCTCAACAGGCTCTATGTGTGGCTTTAGGTCCTCCCCTTCATACCCTGCATTTATCCATTTGTCCTTCATTACTTGCTGTGGATCAAAATCACCCCAAGGGAAGACTTAAGCAGGAACATTGGTTGCAACAGTATTAACAATGCATGTTCATGGTGTTTGTTCTTGCTCTCTTAGATATGGGTCTAAATGTGAGGCAGTGTAGGTGTTTTCTACCCACATCTAAGGTACAGCGTTTGCTGGGGTTGAGCACCAGGAACCGGCGTAGAATCCCCTCACAGTCAGTGGACATGTAGAAGGGCACGCGGTACTTCCCCCGCAGCACGCGCTCTCGCAGTTCCTACATTAAAATGAGGGTTAATATTCTCTGCCAAAAACCGTTTTCATGGACAGAAAATGTATAGTAACGGGATGACATCAACACACGATCCATGATAAAGCCTCTTGGGCACAAACATGTTCCCCACAGTCAAGTGTATTTATCAGGTTACAGGACATCACATTACGTTACTTGAATCCACTCACCTTGAGGTTCTGGCCATCAAAAGGCAGCGAGCCACTGACCAGAGTGTAGAGAATGACCCCCAGGCTCCAGACGTCCACCTCGGGCCCGTCGTACTTCTTCCCCTGGAACAGCTCCGGGGCCGCGTAGGGTGGGGAGCCACAGAACGTGTCCAGCTTGTTGCCCAGCGTGAACTCGTTGCTGAAGCCGAAGTCGGCGATCTTAATGTGGGCATCGGCATCCAGCAGGAGGTTCTCTGCCTGAGTCACCAACACCGTGGACAGGACAGAGAAACGAGGAGAGGGGAGGGGCGGAGGAGAGACGAGTCGAACAGATTGGAGAAAATTAAAGGGGGGGGGGGGGGGCACCATGGGTGAAAAGGGAGAGAGAGTGACAACGGAGGGGTAATTATTAGTCATCCAGGAAACAGACTTCACTAGAACAGTCGACATGACTCATTTGGTATCACTGCTTATGTCCACAAATGTCAGCTAGCAAATTCAGCCAGAGTAATAATCAGGAAGTGTAACAACAGTGAGGATAGAATATAAACCTTAACATTTCTCCCTTCCATTCTCACCTTCAGGTCTCTGTGGACAATGTTTTTCTGGTGGCAGTAGTGGACGGCAGACACAATCTGAAAGATAGAGACAGGTTAAGAGATTAGGACGAGGAGACAAGCACACAGACAGGGATATAGACAGACAAATATATAGACAGGTGTGTTGGAAAGATGTTCTGCAGACACTCCAGACATACCTGCCGGAATTTGGCTCTGGCTTCAATCTCCTTCATTCTCCCATGAGATACGAGGTAGTCAAAAACTTCACCTAGGGGGAGACACAACGCAAAGAAATTCTTAGAACGAATATGAATGTACTGTGCACTGAAATATTATGTGTTCATTGGATACTTAAAATATGGTTTTCATGAGACCATATTTCCAAACTTGAATTAAGCCCCTTAGCCACTTATTTGTTAGTTTGTTCCTTTAAGTAATATTCTTCCATTCACAATAAAACCTTTTCATATGTTTTTACTGTAGGTTTAAAACAGACCATTATATGAATAATCAGGGAACAAAATATACAACAAACACTTAAGTATCCATTGAAATGACATATACAGCACGCACAAAGTATAATTTTGTCAATGGACTGCAATGCATTCAGAGGAGTGTCATTCAGTGATAGTAATTCCTATGCAAACTAATACGGATGGATTACCCACCTCCACTGGCATATTCCATGATTAGGTAAAGGGTCTTATCTGTCTCAATCACCTCGTAGAGCTTCACTATAGACCAAAACAAAACCAGATTAATATCAAAAAGATAAATAATCTTTTGTAAAAAACACATCCCTCTGTCTTGTTTGCTAATATAGAGAGAGCCTCGTCACTAATGCCATGCTCCTTTTATTATTTATATAACATTTAGGCTTTAGAAAATCCCTTTCCCTTCCCCCAACCCCATGCCCTCTATCCTCAGGCCAGATGAGCTACTACTGTAACTGCTGCCACCGTTCAGACAAAACATACACTAGTATACAGGCACAGGCCCACACAAAAGCGTCTGTATGTAGCAACACGCATGGCAGCCATTTGGGCTAAACACGCGCACACACACACGTACACACACCATTTGCACTGATCACTCCATGTAACACTAACACACATACAGTAAGCAGGTACAGTAGTGTAAGTTATTTATAAATTGAAGTCTTTAGACTATTTACTACTTATTTACATAATTAACAAAGTTGCCAAGCAAGCACACCTGTACAGGCCAAACGTGAGCACAAACACCGGTTTTATTTAGACAGGGTCTTACCTATGTTTGGGTGATGTAAACCTTTCATTATTCGTACCTCCCGAAAGAGCTAAAAAAAAAAGTACAAAAAACCCAAGGTTAGCATACATAAAAGTATATGAAACCTACTATATGATTGTGACAGCACAGCAGCTCTTTAAAGCGTGCTGTTACATAGGACAATAAGGTCAAATATGTAATGTCGATGTGCTAAATTCAGAAGTTTGTGTGATAAGATGTTGTTTGAGCACTAATGTAAAAGGTGAAACTGTGTGCAGAGTGAACCACCTAGTTACGTTAACATAGGCTACAGTCTTTTAACATTAGGCCATCATTTAAAGTCAGCAACTCTCCAACGTCATCACTTCAGACTCAAAGAAGATGGCACGATAAGCTTTTCTATCCTCTTTTCTCAATCCTCCCCCTCATTTTCTGTCTCTCTCGCTCTCTTTCTCTCTCTCTCTCTCCGTTCCTTCCTCCGTCATTCAATCCCAATTTCTCCATCTTTCCTCTGGCAATGCCCAATGTCACTGTTGCTATGGCAACCCAGGTATTAAGACTAGGCTGTTCCCTGCTCCTCTAGCCGTGCCAAGGGGAATCATGGGATAAGACGCACCAGTGTGCCTCGTCAAACATCCCAGAATTCCCTTGTCGGGCATGCCCAGGCAGTGGGGTCAGAGTCATTAAGACAATACCCTCCTTGCTTATCTCAGCCCATTAGCTGGACTACAGCAAGACCCGTTTGTCTCTGTTCTGCCTATAATAACAAAACATATGATGGAATAGGCCCTTAACGGTGCAAATCCAATTGAGTTTTTTACGTATTCCTTTCATTGTTATTTAAAGGCTCGACCGTATGAAGTGAAAACGTTCAAAACATTTATTTTAAATCATCATAAACTGGCTAGATGTAGCAAGGTGGCGCAACGCAAAAACAGTAAAGCTGCACAAGACTTATCGTTTGCCATGTAGGATTTACAGGTTCTGCTTTTAAAATACTGTATCTTCTTATTTCTCTGTTTGCTACTTTTTACTGCTCTCACAGTCCCAAACTCTCCTGGCTGTTTGCCTGTTCTTAACCCCCTCTACACCTCCTCTTTTCCACGTTTTCCAAAAATGTAACAACACAGATTATGCTAATATGAGCTCTTTCATGTTTCCAGTTCTAAGGATGTTCTCCAATTCACGGTATGTAAAAAATCTGCCTATCATTACTGGCCAATTGTAGAGTATTCTCTCTCCCACTGCAAGCCAATCCTCCATTGTTAATCTTCATCCAATGATGTGCAACATGTTCTCTCACATCAACCTAATCCTGTGGCAGCTGTAGGACAGTGCTATCCTGGAAAAGCGGGAAAATTCAGAGGAACTGAGGGAGGGTGGGAGTGTTAGCCAAGTGATTGTGACAGATGTTACATAATAAACTAAATTGAAAAAATAAGAGATGGTCAAGCAGTAAGTTCTAGAAATGTGGTGAGTCAGAACAATCATACAGAGATCATATCGAGTCAAGTTGAGTCAGAAACATCACAATCATCAAATAAAACATTGAAATGGATACAGGCCCAAGGTTCAAAGGTCAAGATTATTACCTTTAGGTAATCCTCTCAAACATGTCCTCTTACAAAGAGTGTATTATGGCATTACAAAGTTTTACATTAGAAATCTAAGCAGGCATTATTTAAGGTAATGCATTTTTTTTTACTTATTTTTAACTGCATGTAACAACACTAAACAAACTTCTATCTGAAAAACACTAACCCAGACACAGCATCATAAATGTGTATTTTATCCTAGATAAGACACTGTTCTGAATACCTCCTGCTAATTTGAGTGAATGTATGGGTCTGCCATAGGCATACATAGAGAGAGGGAGAGAAAGATTTAGACAGTAAAACAGACAGAGAGATAGATCTGAAAATCTCCTGAAACTCTGACACATTGACTGTTGGAGACACTTTCCTCCATCTGAGCATGTACTCAACAAAATGTCGCAGGCAACAACGACTTGACAGAATTTTTTTAACAATGAATGTGTTTGCATTTTACATGCACCATTCTGGCCCTGTTTTTCATAGAGAAATGAAACTAGTGTCCACCATACCGACTCTGACCTTCATGCACAACAAACTCCTGAGTGTCCACCCCTCTGGCTCAACCCTCAACATGCTGACCAGCAGGAATGAAAATTCAGCCCATCAAATGCTTTCCCTGTGACATACCTAGGTCCTTCCTAAGAAGATACCTCCCTAGATGTCCCCCTCAGAGTAAAACACAAAATAGCAGCTCCGGGCCCCACAACAGAAAATAAATGTATCTTCATCCTAGCCTTTCTTATATTTCATCAACGTGTGACTACCCTATTGTAGTTTTTGGGAAGCCAGTATTGTTTATTTGTTCCAAAGGCCTTGTGTATTAAGAGCAGATGAATTAGGACTAAAAATGGCTTGGGTAACTATGATCTCAGAGATGAGTCACTCTGCACTCAGGGCAGTGATTAGCCTAGAGAGAGAAGGCAGCCTATCCACAAGAGCATAGGTCCCCCATTCGCTCCAATCCAGTCCATAGCACCTGCCAAACAGCATCACATTCTACAAATCCTTGTTCCTTTTGACTGAAAAAGACAGGAAAATGTCTCTAAAAAACACAAACACGCCTAATGACTCCAAACAGTCAGTATCTCACTCATTGCTTTTCCTACCAACCTAAGCCCGTGCCCGAGATTTTTCTAATAATATAACTGGTTAAGGTTACATTTTTTGAGTGTTTCACAGTCACTTTAGACTTAAACAGATGGTATAAGTGATTTGATTGAGTATCCATGCAGTTACCTGCTCTGTTCTACATCACAGCATGGACTGAAATGAAAAGGCTAACCTTTGAATGAACGACTCACCTTTTGTAGGCTGGTTGGATTCAATTGAGTTTTATCAATGATTTTTATTGCAACCTGAAAGAGAGATACGTTTGAGCAAAAAGATATGAAAAAATAACACCTTTGCACAGCAATTTATTGTCTGATGTCAAAGCTCACAATTCAGATAACATCACAGGTAACAGTTTTTTTTTTGGATGACAGACCTAAACTGTAGAGTTGCCCTGCAACACCATTTCTTATCCACCCATTCCCTAACCATCTCCCCTGTCCTTCTATTATTTTGGTCACAGCCTTACCTCCTTGCCTGTCAGGATATGGCGGGCCAGCTTGACCTTAGCAAAGTTTCCTTTCCCGATGGTCTTGAGGAGGCGGTAGTTGCCAATGTGCGGCTGCTCGTCAGAGCAGGAGGCGATAGAGTTCCTGCAGCGGGCACCCAGCGAGCGGCTTGATAAGCTGGTACCCTTATCCGAGCGGCTCGCCGCAAGAGACACATGCTAGGGGAGAGGGGAAAGGTGGACAGGGGGTCACAACTTTTACCAGGCAGCAAACAGACCCACAAAAGTAGAAGGCTACCATGTGCTTATATCATGGTAGGCTGGTTGACAGTCCTGCAACCAGGACATCTAGATGTTAGGGGGGTTATCCTCTTCAACAGCAAAGTGATACGATAGTATACGCAAAGTGACTTTAGAGAAACATTCTTTATCTTTCATCCATTACTATCCTTTGCACTGGTTAGGGTAATTTTATTCAAGATACTTTATGTAATATCTAATAAATAAGAATCAATTTACAGAAAGTGGATCTGTGCCATTCAAGTTGTGTCACCTTTTCATGTAAGCTGTCATTATATAACTAATAATACAAAGGAAGCTTCAAATAAGCTCTAAATATTAGCATTTTAATCCCCCACGTTATTACATTATTATTGAAAAGTCCAGACCACAGTGTAGCCATTAAGTCAATTGTCACTAAGACATTGGCGGGAATCAAAATACATAGTATACTTAGAAGAATACTTAGTAGTCTTTAAGCCTAGGACATCTGGTGAGATGTGCCAAATACAATGCAATTACATGCTAGCAACTGCTTGGCCCAACAGCCTTGTGTGCAGAGATTGAAGATACAGCCCAAAGCTTGACTCTGAGTGAATTATCAGCTAGGTCCATTAAAAAAATGACAACGCTTTTTTTATTAAAGAACAAGGTTAAACGTTTGCAGTATGATGCAGATCAATATTATGTGGCCTGAAATGGCCGGCATAAGAGACACGGGGACGGACAAAAAACACTAAAAGTAAGAATGAGCGAGGATGTATCGAAAAAGAAAACCCATGGAGGAAAAACGCCAACAGAAGGTGAGAACGAGAGAAACACCAGAACAGACAGAGTAGAGAGACAGAGAGAGAGAGAGAGAGAGAGAGAGAGAGAGGGGGGGAGAGTAAAAAGAGAGACAGATGTAGGCACAGTAGTCCCTGGCCAGTTCCATGGTCTGAGGCTTCACACTTCCATCCCCTCAGCATGTCATTCTGCTTTCTGCTCATGACCCCCCCCCCCCCCCCCCAAAAAAAAAAAGAATAATAAAATAAAAACCAGTGTTTACCATTTTATGCAAATCACACTTCAATAACCGAGTTATCAAGAGATTCTGAGAAACCTGATGCTTAAACCTACTGCATCCAGTGCATCCAGAAACAGTGTAATGTGTTATCTACACTAGCCTTACCTAGAATACACTTACTGTAATCCAAATAAATATAAGCGCACTTATACTGTATAATATTACAATGTAGCCAACTAAATGTTCACATGCATAGATGGAAAGATGGATATGTTATTTATTTATGTCGATTTCCCTTGATGTGCTAGGCCCAGCGAGACAGATAGCTGGATCGAGGGATGGAAGTTTCAAAGTCGGAAAAATGTCTAGAAAAGGTATTGTTATTTTGGGGGCCGTATTGTTTTGGTTTGATTTGGTAGAAACAGTGGCGGCTGGCTCTCTTTGACCCCCAATAGCCTGTCAGGCTGCCACTGGGGTTTGTGCGCAGCAAGGATTGCACATCGTTCAATGTAGCAATCGATTGGATTTGAACGTACTGGCTCACTTTATAAATTATATTTAAAATTTTTCTTAGTGGATTTTGAGCGTGGTGCATTATTGTCATACCAATCCTATTAGGGTTGGCAATGGAACAGTATGCTAATATGTGACATCACTATTATAGGCCTCAAGCGTTAAAATAAGAAGTGACGGTTCTTATGAAGCCCAGTTTTCTGCGCATACACACTGAGTGTTATCGCATGCGGATGGACTGATTCCCGGCTGTTTGCCTGCCATCAGCTCTTTGGCTGAATAGACGCTCAAGGAAACGGCCCATTTTAAGAACCAGCTCTGCCGAAACATGCATCAACCTACCCTATCATGTCAAGGCATGTTGATTATGAAAACAAGAAGTATACCATATACAAAATGGGATGCACTGAGAAACGAATAGGCTGGGCGACATTAAATATGAGACGCCATGTTAGGCCTAAAACCTTAATTTCATTAGGCTACAGTGATTTATTTTTTTGCATGCTACAGATTTCATATGGGCTTTAATTGCACTTACATGGTCCGTGGTCCTGTCGTTCCCAGACGGTAACGTAGAACGAGAAGACATTTTCCCTGAGTTTTCCTTGAAATTACTATATAGGTTTATGCGTAGGTTATGATATTTGCAGGATTATCTTCCACAAATATATTATCCAACATCAGCCGTTCCACCGATGCAAACGCTTCCCAATCAGTCTGCTTCTTCTCCAACCGGCACAGCCGTGGCCGAGAGGAGACCTCTGCCTATCATGGCAGCAGCAATGAATCTGAGCTGTCCTCAAGCGAGCTGCATTTTCATTCCTTCTAATTTCTCTAAATTAGGTAAACCTTGGGCTAAGATATGTGCACTGATGCAAAGAAAATAATCGACTAAAATTAAAATAAATGCAAAACGTGCAAATTTGTTGTGATGTTTGGCCAAAACCTAACGCAACGGTGTCGACTCTCCACCCCCTGCCTCATTTCTGCATAGGCTACAAAACAAAATACGGCTTATGGTGGTCCGTCTACGATCATCATAGCATTACACTAACTGGCGGTATATTATTTCGATTCCCTTCACCGTCTCGCGTGCAACCGTTAGGGTTTGCACCAAATCCACAAGAAGTCGGAAACTGCTGTGCAGGAAAAAGGCCGAGTCTTTCTTATCCAGATGATATTCCTAACGGATTGTCCGTGAGATGCGCCACTTCTCCGGTCAGAGACTCTGACAGACACATCTTCCGAACGAAAACGAACGTACCGCCTCTTTTACGAGCGTACATTTAAAGCGTTAAACATGTTCTCCGAAGGCGAGATATGATAAGGGCATGGGTTAAAATTAAACCTATTTTTGTTTCATATGTCAACGATTTGGAATAGAATAGATTATAAACCCAATTGATGGTGGTTGGCAAGAGCATTTTTTTTCCCAGAGATACACCCCACCCAATTTCATCACTTAATCGTATCCAAATGATTCAAGATCAAGTTAAATGTAACATGTCAACTTTTAGAGCTTGGTTAAACAATTTGGCTTACTGAAAGGAGATTAGTTATGATATGCCTGTTTAGTTTCCTTTAGGCCTGTTGGGAATTCATTGGGAAGTAATTATGATGCTGACGGTATTATCTTACATGAAGAATTCAGTTTAGTGTTGTGTTTTCAAGCATTTTTAAAACCATTACCTTTTGTGTTTAAATGCATGTTCTAGATGCCTGTGCACCTTGCAGTTTAATATGGGGTGGTGTGCCATATTATAACGATGGCACACAATACAGTCTAGCATCCAGATTTGACATTCTCTTAAAAATTCAGTAAATTAGTTCAAACAACAGGTTAATGATACTATAAAATCAGATCTTATCAAAAATATACATAATAAATTAAATGTATATAACTTACTCTCTTACTCAACATTAAACCTATTTGTTTTCCTCGCTGAATAATCACAGGAACCTAATTGGTTACTTTTATAGCAGGTGCCTGACCAATTATGCAATGTTCTATGACATCCAGCAGATGGTAGCAATGGCCTGCTGCTTCAAAACAAATCCTCTCGGAGTCCAGACTCATCAGAGAATTTGAAAAGGCTTCCATTGGACCGTTTTTTGAGAAATGTCTAAAATTAAGGTTTGGAAATTGTTACTTTCTACATAAAATAATTGAAAGTTAAACATTTATTTGACTGTAGTTACAATTTGTAAAGCAGTTCTTCTTATTGGGTCTGCTTAAACTGAATGGTGCTGATAGAGTAGCATGACACAATGTCTCTCCAAAACCTCTAAGGTGCAATAAGGAGCTGTGTTACTGCTATTTCCTCAGCAAGCTTGTGCCAGAATTTCCTGCTTTACTGAAATAATGATCATTCCTTGTCATTATGTTTAACAGGTCTTTATATCAGACCAATATCTTTCCTTCAGGTACTGTAGCTGAAAGAAAAAGGGAAGAAAAAACACAGGAGTGAGCTCAGTTAAAACAGAGAGGAAGATGTAAGTAGGCACAAGTGTCAAAGGTCCTTTTGTGAACAGTAGAGGACCAGTTTGAACTTTGGCTCGGTCAGCAGGGTTGTGTGGGAAGGATGTGATGTCATTGGGGTCAAACATCGACTCCCTGATTAAGTTGGGAGAAGATTCATTTCAGAGTAGCCAGAGAGGGTGAAAAATGCCTTGCTGTCATATTTTTTATTTAAACGCTTTAGTCTACCTATGATCTATTTTCATAAATCTATTTTACAAACAACATCAGAGAGCATAAGACAGTAATCCGAGATAATTTAAAATGCAAATGCACCATTCAATATATTTTCCAAGATGTATGTATAATTATATATATTTCTATCTAGATATCTATATCTATATTAGTTCATATGTTTTAGGGACACAAATAGGATTGCATTCTAAGGGTTTTCAACCAGCCTGACCCATTTCATCCCTCTTAAGATACCTTTAAGACAACAACCAAAAAAACTGCAGTGTCTGATTTTCTAGTCACCTTTTGGCGCCCTGAAGTTTTTAGTCCATAGGTCACATTTGAATGTAGCGTTGTTTTCAAACCTCAGAGAGATCAGATAAGTTTGCTCTGGGGGTCTAATGTTGTGAGTTTACTCTGAATTCTACAGGTTTGGGTTTCCTGAAACACCTCTTCCTGATTGGGTAGGAGAGCAGAAAAAAACAGCCTACTTGCGTAAATAAGTTGGGGGAGAAAGCACAAGGAGCCAAAGGTGAGCCCCTGTTGCCATATTTCATTGGAGGCACCATTGTTTGGTCCCAGACGTTTTTCTTGCCATGCAAAGTAGTTTCCGTTGCTGAAATTGAGTTGAGCCAATAAATTTGTTGTTCACTGAAGCATTGACAACCTTTTGTTAGACAGGTGAATTTAATACAGCACGAAACAAAACAAAACAAAACAAAAAGGGTGAGGCCTCTGAACAGTCCCTGCTCTTTGTGCTTTGTAGTATATCACTTCTTCTTAGAAATCAAGAACAGATATTGGAACATGTATGTGTAACCAGCTTGTTACAATGATTGTAATAAACAGAGAGGACAGTTAAAATAGAGGTTAACTTTCTTTTATCTTTCTCAGTCTGTGTCACTGTGTCTGTCTTATAGGAATTATTTTTGTTTTGTTTTGTCTCAATTGAGATATTCTGTATTTTGTACAATGTGTTAAACAATTGTCTTCAAAAAACATTTATCCCACAGTTCATTGAGTTATCAAGGGTCTTTTTGTGATCGTTGTCACAATCTCACAATACCAGCTTCAGACAGCTTTTCTTTCGGTCACCGTCACAGATGTTTGTGCTTGGAGGTTAAAACAACGAAAACTCCTTCTGGAGAGAAGAGGTGAGAATTGGAGCCTCAAGCATGGGTCATGGACTTCCTCTCATGATGCATAATAAGATCATGGAGGATGTCCGTTTGTTCCCCCTGTTTTCCATTTAAGCTCTGACAGGACAGTCCTTAACTGTTGCATTTGCTCCGTCCATCATTCTCGCTCTCTATTTTAAGTTCTTATTTCCTAAAGTTATTTTGAGGATTTTAGAAGAAAAGCTTTAACCAATTTATATACATTTTCTGGTTTGGAAATTTTGTCACAGCGTAAAATAAAAATGTGGGAGTCATGACTTATGAATTTCTAATTTTAAAATATATAATGGCTAATGGGTCAATACAGTTGACAATCTTGAAAAATAGGTCTACCATCACACCTTTTGAAGGAAGACAAAAATGGTTTAAATCCCACTTTGGACTCATTGGGATGACTTTTGGTGCCGGACAGCGAAGGTGGGGTGCTTTGTGAGTTGAGTCAGGAGGTGTTCTGAGTGATGGCTGTGGACACCAGCCTGTATTACAGCCAGTTCTTGAGAGGCCAGGGGATGTGCTCAAATAAATAAAGGCAGCCGTGTACGCACGCAGGACCAATGAAGCATCCCCCTGTGTTTTTCTCACTATTATTTAAATGTCAAAACAATTTACACAAAGGAAAACAAATATCCCCTCAGGTCTAGATGTTTACAGTGTCAGTGACATCACGCCATGTCAAAACCAGAACAAATATTTATACCTACACATACCTTTGATTCAAGACGTTGTATAATACCTATCAAATATATTACGCATGATTTTAAAACATGTAGAATAGATGCTTTGTAAACAGGTAGCTACACGTTTTGTCAGTGAATTTAGCAACAGAAATCTAGGAACATTTGTTTGGACTTTATTTTACTCAAAATGATAATATGATCCTTTAATTGTATGATGTCCTGCACTATTTTATAATGTATAAGTATATCCGGTATTGCAAATTTATATCTGGAAGATACATTTTAAAGAAAGACACACTGTACTCAGTACAATTTACTATGAAGGTTATTTTTGGTTGGCTCCGGTCTTGGAACAGGGGATAACATTGATGGTAATATTTAATGTGAACATACTGACACAAACAAGGGGAGGGGGGGGGGGTTGGTCCATTGAGTCACCCTGAGACAAACAGTCTTATATTTAGTTAATGGGCACAGGCTCATACATCTTCTACTGGCTAAATAAAGAGCCACCTGATGGATACACTCTGATAACATAAATCAGGATATCCCATCAGGAGTGGCGGAGTGCACCATTGTTTTGTTTCAAGTGGGCAGCCATCCCGACAGACATGGAGCGAGACGTGTATACTGTGTATGGGAGAGGTCGTGGGGTTTTGTTGAGTCCTCCTATGCGAGTTAATGTGGTGGCTGCCTACTTGAATGGTAGTCAGAGGCATGCTGTTATGCAACTTGAATGCAGCAAAGGGGCACAACGCTGCCCTGTCAGCCCTAGCAGATAAAGAGTAGCAGGTTTAGAATAAAAACCTTCTGAAAAATGTAAACAAAGGCCCTGACCTGGCTGGATGAAACTAGACCTGGGAACGAGCCCCTTCTCCCTTCTTCCCACCTACTTTATTATACCCGGGGCAATCCAGAACAAACAAACCTCACACAAAAAATGTAGGAACTATGAACATTGAATCAATGGGGTGAACAAAGAGAGGGTACAGCAAGTGTTGCTTTCCAAAACAAACAGTGGATTGTTGGTGATTAACGTCAGATGGGTTTTCCAGCACAGGGCTGCGTTAATTAGAGGAAGTGGGGGAGTTCTTCCCAGGGACTTCATTGTGATGTTGTGCACTGTTCCGCCATTAGGATCCTGATCCAGGAGAAACTCGGAGAGCTTTTGGCCCCCGCTGCTACCTCTTTACTTTTGCCAGAGCTGTTGGTCACTGGCTGGAACACCTGCAAAGCAATCTCCCAACATCCGTCTCAGCTCTCTACATGAAAGGATACCTCGTAATACTGTTAGATATTTTTTGCGGTTGACATTGCGTCAACGCTAAATCGAATATTCAGACGTACCCACACTCAATGTTCTTCCTGTCCTGTGCCGAAGGTTCTTGGAAGCTGAGTAAAATAAGGGAGGGACTTTAAGTACATTTTCTGTCTCTCTAACAACAGGATGCAAGAAGCACTGGGAGAATGATAGCACACAGAAAGTGTTAAAGATAGTCAGTCGGCTCCAGCAAACCTTTGTAAGTGGGCAGAGCAGTGGCAGAGGTACAGGGGAGAAACAGGGAGAATGAGTGATGACAGTTTAACTGAAAAGGAGAGATGGGAGTGAGAGGGGATATGGCAGACCTGACATACAAAAGGAGCTGATTGGAGGATGAGGCATGGGTCAGCCATTCTGTCTGGAGCTCCACTAGTTGATGTAGTGTTATGGAAAGGCTTTTCCTCCCAGCTTCAGATAAGAAGCTAGCCTGGCTCCAGAGACCTCCCAGGGTCAGACAATATGTATAAAAAATGGTCCGTGTGGAATTTTGGTCAGGCGAGTGCCAGAAAAAGTCCAATATGACGCAATTGTTTTATATTTGTATGATAAGTTATGAGACCCATGAATCTTTTTTGTTTTTCCTAGTTAATCCTAACTCCTATAATAATTTAGCCTTATCATGATCTCTCCTTGCCTAGAAGTCGCCAGCAGACATAAGCCACACACCTTTTGAGTAAAAACGGATGTTAGGACTTTTTGACCCGGGGGTCCTTGGAGATATGACTGCCTTGTATTGTCACTGCAGAAGATAACCAGGATACCTTTGTTAACAGGAAGAGATAATATATCATGCATAGCCTATTGAAGTACTATTTGATGCTCAGTGTAACATCTGAATGTGGCTAGTTTGTCGCGGTTCATGTATGTGCTCTTGATGTTCTTTCCTAGATCTCCTAACAACAATTGGACAACGCAATACACACCTCACACTGTTCTCCCATTGCACTGGGCACACTGTGAACAAATCAATAAAATTATTGTAGTGAGAGTATGGGACAGTAAGCTATAATGTCCGCAAGGTCAGACAAGAGGTAGGGAGAATTTTTTTTTTCAATTTCAGGCTTCCTTGATACTATATTCCTTGTCAAATTAAAATGTTCCAAGTCTAGGCTGTAAGTCACCTCTAAGTGACTTGCTTACATTGGGACAGTCAGATTGGCCCTGACTTTGAGCCTAGCAATAAGTCTGTGCTGGGCTTTATGGCTGTAGAGGCAGGCTCAATCTAAGTGTTTGACCCGTATCTATCCTTTGCCTTCCAAGGAGGACAATAGCTCTGCCGCTGAGCTGGGACCACACCTGACCAGGCGGTCACCTTTGACTTTAGGATGCTTCATGACGTCTGTAGCACTCTTCTGAAATGAACTGGTGGAGGATCTCTTACTGAGTTGGAGTTCATGAGTGTTTCCAATTAGGTAAAAAAAAGGAAACTTGGCGCAGAACGTGCCAATTCATATACAGTATATGCATTGTATAGGCTATACTCACAGAAGTAACAAAATCGTTTTGAGCTTGCAGGCCCATAGGATACAAAAAAATCACAACAGGAATGGTGGTTGCCCTACGAGTACGCTAAGTCAGTTTTAAGTATGTGAACACACAGACGCCCTGCTGAGGTCGGCCGATTCGGTTTTAAACAGAGCACGAGCGGTTGTCTGACATGAAAGAGCTCTACTGTTGCTGAACCCTCATTCCAACGAGCAGAAGGGAAGTGCCCTCCCAGTGCGTGGCGTAAACTTGGCTCCAATAAAAGCATCCGTTTGCCACCTCGCAGGACAACAGGAAACCTTTGCTTACCCAAAAACATCCCCCAACCCCTCAGGTTCCAAAGCTGCCATGCGACATATAGGAGCCATGGTGGAGCCACTTTTAACACCTCAGTTCCCTGAACAAAGCCGTCATACCTCTGAGACCAACAGCCCAAAAACCGAGACACAATTAGAAACATAGGCAGGTTCTGCGTCAGATCCTACAGACCTGGTCACCCGACATAGTCATAGAACCCTATAGAATTGTTATTTTCCGGCTTGCTGGCGATGTTCCCATGGTCACGGAGCCATGCAACCTGAATTGATAGTGTGTGAAGTACTATTCTATAGAGATATTTTACTTAAATAATGTAGAGAATGAATGCACAATAAACTACTCTTCGATTTATATATAGATTTGAGATATATATTTAAATAAAAGATAGGGACCAATAACCACAAAAAGCGAGACGCCGAACTTGTTCAGTATACCCAATCAATGGGTTTTTATTTACACTGCAGCTCAACTCAACAGATCCACTTCATCCACTTCATTCACAGTGAGTGTTCAAAACATTTACAAGTCATATCAAATACAGTATATTCTCGTATTGGCATCATTTCAAATAAAAGTGGTGAACAATATGACTGGCTATAAAGCAGTGTTAGACTGTGCCCAAATGTAAAATAACCATAGATACTTTGAGGTTACATAACCTTTAAAATACGGAGGTATTAACTATACAGCATACAGTTCCACAGAGCAAACTGATCGCACATCAAAAAAGGCAAATGATGTTAAGATTTTGGCAATACCTTATATTAATGTGAAAGTAGAGACTTCCAGTAGTTACATGTGCACACCAGCAAAAAAACCTTTACCTTTCTCAATCAGCTTGAAACAAATTCAACACGCCTATGGTTCCCGGTCTTCAGTTGAATGGGTGGCTAGGTGAGTAAAATGTTCATGTACAGTATAATGAAGTACCTGAGGTCAAGCTTCTTATTTAACCTCTCTTTATATGCCTTAACAAAAAGTAATCAAAAGTAATACAATTTGATAATACTCAGATTTTTCAAGGTGCTTTCATCAATAGTTTAACATGTACAGTATGTGCTCATGTCCATATGTCCTTGTACATCCAATACACTTCACACTTCAAAGATAATTTATATGAACTGAAAGTCTACATGCCAGCTGTGGCGGGATTCAGAGTGAGCTCATATCCTCCGGAGATTGGGGTTCTGGGGATTGTGAAATTGCGCTTTTCGTGCTCCTCCTGCGGTGCCGCCTGGGCCGAACCTCGTAGAACCAGTTGGAGAGGCTCATGGCCAGGCGCAGGAGACCCAGGCTGAGGCAGTGCACCTCTGAGGTGATGGGGATGTCCGAGAACAAGGCGTGGTCTCTGCACATGAGGGCGGTGCTGCACTCAAAGTCTTTGACAATGTTCAGGATCTCCTGCCGCTCCGCCTGCCGCATCATCCCTCGCACATTCAGCAGGGTGGAGACGTGCTTCTTCCTGCAGTGGAGGAGAGGAGAGACAAGGTGTCAAGAGTGTTGTTGTCATGCCAGTGGGCCTACGAAGTTGTTAGCAAGTGCCTTGATATCGTTGAAGCCAAAGCAAATTAGTCTCAGTCGAACGTTTTTGGTTCTCAATGAGGAAAGCTTCGTTTTGTTTGTTATGTTAGGAACAAGCCACCTCAAAAAGCTTGGGAGTGGGGCTCAAGAGACAATAAAGTTTCACAGGAGCAGTTGAGGGAGGGGTCAAACTGATTCAGTCTGTAAACAAAACAAATTCTAAGAATTGGCGTGTGGGAAGTGTTGTCTGACCCAAGCATTAGCGGGACATATATAAACTATATAATTCACTGGTAGCCTTTGATCTCCTAAAATACCAACGGCGGGTGCAAAACCAAAAACAAAAGATTGTGCTTGCGCCTAAGTGAGTCACCATGTGTTAAGGGAAAGCCACCACCACGCTTAAGACACACCCCCCCCACACTCCACTTCCAGCACACCCACACACACTTTGATTGTGAGCGTGGCACCAGACTGTCTCCCGCAGGGTGGCAGGAACAGGAAGTACTCCGCAGCAGCTTCCTGTCTGCCGTGCCATAGGCCATGCGTCACATGCGTCAGTTGCCAGCCATTGCTGACCCCAAGGAGCACACAAACAGCCAGGGGCCTGGGACTCCCCTCGAGGCCCTCGCCTCTCTGCCACTCTCAAAACAGGTCCCAGCTACTTTCCAAAAATAGTTAATGTAGATATGTTTCCGCTTGGCTTTTCCTTGTTTTGACCGATTATGTCAACAAAAAGACCCTAACCCTACTCTTGGCTTAGAGCCAAAAACAACAGTTTTTTGGATGTGCAGCAGTAAGATGAACAATTTATAGGTCCTCTGAGGATACAGTCCTGGAAATCTCTTTTCTGTTACAGGGACTGACACATCATTGATTGAGGAGCATATTACTCATACCAACGTTTTTACAAAATTAAAGGGACTTACCGTATATCTGGAAACTCTTTGACAAGGACTGCCACCTCCATCTGAATGGATGGGGTGTCCTCCAGGAGAATGATGTCAGCCAGGTGAGAGATCACGCTGTCCAACCAGGAGGAACCAGATTCCTTAAATTAACCAAAAGGGAGACTATGATTACCCATAGACCAGTCTCATCATACAAGTTTATGAGCCCTAAGTGAGAAAGTAACTAAAAATATTTAGATTTTTATAACTCATTTCATTTTTGTGACAGTTATTAGAAACTTTTAGCACCTTGTGAATGGCTTTCAGGTCAATAACTGGTAATCACAAATAATTATGATCTAAAACTGCAACCCAAAATCTTTTTTTAGTTATCAATCAATCACTTATTGGCATCATTAAGGCTTTTTGTTGTCTTGACCATTATTTCTGTGACATTTGCAGTTTATTTCTATGGATATTAATTAAGACAAAGGAACATACTTTGACACTGTGTCATTTGCAAAAATTAAACTGTATTTTTTATTTGAATAATCAAAATGTTTAATAGTGCTGCACTATTACCAAACATTTTTTACATTTAATTATTAGGGGTTTAGGAGAAGTCAAATAACTAAATCCTTAAAAAATTATTCTCACTTGAAATGTTCAGATTTGTATTCTATTCTCGAAAGATTTTCTGCTATTGGTGATGTTCTAAGAGTTAAATTGCTGCACTAGAACCTGAAAAACCTTTTGGTATTACAGTAATACAGCCATTCATTCTGTGTTGTATCAATAATAATAATAATAATAATAATAATAATAATTCATTTTATTTCGTTTTTAGCGCTTTTCTCAAAACTCAAAGCACTTTACACAAATTGGTCGCCAATTAATTACACAGAACGAACAAGGAACAGACAGCTATCAAACACAACACTCAGTTTGAGTGATACCACGGCAGACAATTTGCGCCAGACTTGCTCACCCAACATATATTACGACAGATTTCCTCACACATAGGACACACAGACCAACTCCAGTTGAATTGGCAGTGGCTGGTCAGGGCACTGGCAGGAGAATGGAGCATGGTTTTTGATGGTGGGAGGAAACCGGAGTACCCGGAAGAAACCCACACAAACACGGGGAGAACATGCAAACTCCACACAGAAAGGCCCTTGGGTCAGGTTGGGTTTTAACTCAGGACCTTCTTGCAACAGTGGTAACCACTGAGCCACCATGCTGCCACAATGTATCGTATTGTATGTATTGTATTTATCAGGTAAACATACAATTATTCCACTCTAAGAAGAGGGCCACTGTAACTTCTGGGGATAAAAACAACTTTTAGAGGTTGCCCCTCACTAAAATGTTACAGGCCCACCATCACAAACCTTTGACTTTTTTAATTAAAAAACATTGCTTAGAAATAAACTAAAAAAATTACATAGTAAAATAAATGTTGTAAATCAGTTTTGTTCAGCATGTTTTTCCTCACTTGCACTGTAAATGGCCCTGACCTTGCACTGTAAATGACGCTTACCGAAATGGGTGTTCTCATAAAAAACAAACATCACAGTGGTCTTCACTCTACATCCCCTGAAAATATCCTCTTTTTCAGAGGCCCATTAAAAATTCATCCATCCCCAGTTTTCCACAGACACCTTATCCCGCTTCTTGGTAGAAAGGACCATCAAGGCAGTCCCAAAGTCACATCAAAGCTAGCCAGCTGACAGGAACAGGAAGTTTCTTCCGAACACAGAGGCTTCCTGTTGTCAGCCGAGGTGACGGACGTTTGTTTTAACTGGCACACTGGGTGGGGGCAGGGGCAAATGCCACACTGGCACACCAAGTTCCTATGATTCTCTTTCCCCTCCAACTAGCGCTAACGCAGGACTGGCTCATCCATCTCAATCTCGCTGACGGCAACCATTCTTCAGCCTTCTGCACCGTATCAACAGTGTCTGAGTTATTCCTGGCTTGGCGACCTTCAGGGCCAACTTCCATACATAACAGACAGGCTTACATTCTTTAGACCGGTTCCTTTGTTCTGTTCTACTAAGGGAACATTTCGGTAAGGGCCGTTTACAGTGCAAGGTCATTGAGGAAACACAGTCTCTAGGAATGTTTTTGGAAAACTTTGAGTAGACTAAGCAAAGTTAGGTCATAAATAAGTTTACTAGTGAGTGCAATTAAGAGGTTGAAATTGTATATTCACCAATATCGATCTAAGTTGTAGGATGGCGCACTTGGACAAACTATTTTATGTGCTGCCCAGCTGAGGAGATTATAGTGTTGAGACATCTGCACATTTGACTACTAAGTAGTCCACTAAGGAAAGTTAGACTGACCAGGTCTTTGAACAGTCCTTTGAGCTGCTTGGCTTCATCCTGCAGGCGGAAAGCCATCCTCTTCCTCATCTTTAGGGATGTGCAAATGATCCTCCCTCGCATGATGGCCCGTACGTACTCCACCAGCACCCGTCGGTGCACCTCACCCACCAGCGTCTGCACATTAATGAAACTGATCTATAACTTACAGATTCTCAGAGAGACTAAGCAAAAAAAAAAAAAGGTTTTAAAATATATGCTATAAAACACTGTATCCTGTTATAGTGTACCTGATAAGGTGGGCAATCCATTCGTCTGAACTTCTTAAAGTGTTGTTTGATACTGGCTTCGATTGACTCAAAGGCATCTGTGTTGTTTAGCCATTTTCTCTTAACCAGTTTGTCAAAGAAAGGCTGGAGCAGTAATAAAACATATAGTTGATTGCAATGAACAAAATTACCCAATGAGGCAAGGACACACAAATAAAAAAATACGCGTATAAACTCACCCTGATGTGCTCAAATAGTCTGTCAGTCAGGACCCTCACTGATTGGTTAACGATTCTATCCAGGGAGGAGTTGGCTCTCTGTCCTGACTCCTCACTACCCTGTGGGTCACACTGCCTGCAGCGCTGCACAAATGATCTGCACACACACACACACACGCACGCACGCGCGCGCAAGTGCACGCACACACACACACACACACACACACACACACACACACACACACACACACAGATGTAAATCTATTGTGACAGCATTCAGTGTGTCTAAACTGTACTGTTAGTGTTAGGACCAATCATACAAGTTGTTCCACTTGAGACGTTTTGCCTACCTGAGAGGAGGGCAGCAGTTGACCAGGGCTATGGTCCTGGCAACGTATCCATCTCCTCGGTCTCCAAACTCAGCCTGAGTCTCGTAGAACATCTCCACTTTTCTCTGGAAACTGTATAAAACAGCTTATGAAATGCATGGACTATAGCCTTAGTAGAACCATACAAACTGATCTTGACATTGTGAAAATTCCCACTGACCTGTAGAGGAAATCAGCAAGTCCATCGAGGCTACAGCGAGCCACGCGGGCCCCTAAAAACTGGCTAACCGCTGTAGACCTGTCCAAATCCACTTTCAGTCTCTGAAATACAGTACCCAATCCACATGTATTAGGCCAAGGGGAATGTAAGTGCTTTGTCAGCCCAATATAATAAAGTTAATATAATACGCACAAACAGAGAAATTGGTGTGTGTGTGTGTGTGTGTGTGTGTGAGAGAGAGAGAGAGAGAGAGAGACAGAATTGTGGCACACCTGGATGACAGAGCGGGCCAGGGGAGACTGGTACTCCTCTACATGTAGACTCTGGGCCCATCGCCCCTCTTCTTCATCCAAGATCTGAGTCAGCTCAGTAGTTACCTTGTCCTATAAGAGACGATGATAAAGGAGTTTAATCAAGGTTGAGCGAGTCTTGTGTACTGTTGATCATGTATTGATGATGGTCTATTGGTATAACCACAACAGCAGAGAGAAGTTATAACAATAAAGACATTTTCTTAATGGTTTGAGGTGAGTTTTTTTTTTACCCAAACAACAGTGAGGCAGTCTTGCTCCATTCTATCCACTGTGTCTTGTGGCAGTAGGGGCTCGAGTGTAGCATAATTTATGGGTGTGGAGGCTCCAATAGTGCCAAGGACATCCCTTTTAGAAAATCAAAGCAATAATTAAAATGTATTAGGCCTATATAATGTGGTTTATTAATATTTAAATTGCAGTGTTGTGGCTCTACAATTATAATTTTTTAACACCTATTCTACTTTTAGTTTTTTTTTACTGTTTTGTCTGTGTTTATATTTGGTTAGTTTTGCTCTATCTTTAGAGACTGACCTGTTGTAGATGTTGTAGAACCAGTCCAGCAGTGAATAGACGTCAGTGATCTGTATTGGGCAGCCAGTAATGGTGCGCAGACGCCTGGCCACAGCCCGGTGGTAGCTCTGCAGATACACCTGGAAAGCAGCAAACTCCTCAGGGTAGATGGACACCACATTCCTCCGCGCAGCATCCAGGTCGTCCACCATGCGACCCCGCAGACGCTCCAGGTAGGAGGCCAGCTGGCCGGCCTGGGTGTCAACCTGCTGGGGTAGGCTCCAGTCCGCGGCCTCTCCCACTGCATTTCTCCACTTCAGCTTTAGCTGCCGCGGCCTCTGGCTGGACCAGCCATGGGGCTGGGGGCTCTCCGCCTGGGGCTGTGTCTCCCCTCTCTGAGCCCAGGCAGCATCTGCCTGCTCCTCCTGCTGGATCACAAGCACGACCAGGCCCAGGTTTGGTCCAGCACTGGGCTGACGCAGGGACTCCCGCACCACATCCCACATCTCTGTCTGCAGTGCCTCGTACAGAAGCTCCACGTCTTTGGCTTTTCGCCGACCGGAGTCCAGCGAGGCATTGGGGCTAGGCGTGTCATCAAGAGGAAGAGGACTCATGCCAAAGGGGATGCTGGGGCTGAAGGTAGGGCTTAGGGTGGGGTTTGGTGGGGAGGGTAGTAGGGAGAGCAACTCACACTCTCGCTCCAGCTCTTGGATATGTGTGTCGGCCAAGAGGAGGTCACGGTGGTTGACTAGCTGTAGAATCTCTAGTACTAAGGGACAGAAAGGGAATACATATGGTCAGCTATCCATACAGTGTGAAACATACCACAAATAGTGGAACACAGGAAACAATGCAACAGTCAAAATGAGCAAACTATTGGAGGCCTGTAGATCCATGCAATGCCATATTAGCACTGTTTGATGATTACCAGTTATGGCAATTAAAAAAGATAAATCTGATATACACTTCTGTTCATTATACTTGAATGCACTATTACTTTTTTGCTATTGACATCTAAGTATGGATAAACTGTTGATTGACAGGACCTGTAAACAGTGCGAGGTATCTGCACTAAGAGGAAATGCGTCAACTTCCTGCTCCCAGAGACGGGTGCTCATTGAAACCAGGGGCTGCATTTCAAATAAGAGACTACCCCAATCGACCCTTATGGTTTAAACGATTGGGGCTATTTGTTTCGTTGCAAAGTGTCCAGTCACTACTTCGTCGCGCACTTAATTGACTGAAGTGCTATATGACAACATTCAAAAGCGATGTCCACTGCAGGTAAGATCGGCATTTCCATTAAGAGCGAGCGAGGCATAGCGCTATGAAGTCTGGCGAGGCCATTTTCCAGAACGTGAACGTTTACCTCGCTAAAAATTGCATATGAAGGCTACTTTTGCTCGTGTGTATCGGCCAATAAGGAGAGAACTGATAGTTGCATGTGTTAATGCTTTGTCAGCTTAACTACATTTTAGTTCCTGCCGCAAACCCAAAACTGAAGAGAAACCGACTGTCGATGGTCGTCGCCAGATATACATTGGCCTTAAGCCAGCTAGCCAACACATAAGTTACATACAATAGCGTTGCCAATTAGCATCCCTTGCCCACTCGATATTGAAGGTTCATAAGGTGTCCAGTGGTTAAATATCGCAAGATCGCTAGAGACGCGCTTGGCGATCAGGCTACTCGAACGCGCATGGGCAATGTTCCATAGCAGTCCATATGGGATTAAGCCAGTGACTCATTGACCTGGGGACATCTCAGAACCTTTTAACAAGACCTGGGGTTGGAGAGAAAGTACTGCAGGAGCTGTCTAGGAAAATGCTGTTGATGCCACATTTAGTTGATTCAAAATGGTTCATTTTCATTCATACCTGAAAGGGGTTCTCTAGGTTTGGGCACTGGCTCCTCCGCTATATCATCCTCTGCCTCCTGGGAACTGCGGTCCGACATGGACTCGCTCTTTAGCTTGCCCAGGCTCACCATCCTGAGGAAGGAAGGCCGTCTACGAGACTCGGTCTCGCTGCTCAGGCTCAGGTCTCCACAGGGCAGGCTCTCCCGGCGCACTTCCTTGCGCCGACCAGCAAAGCTAAAAAGTAACCACGGCATTCTTATCAGGAGATTGGCTGGATATGTCATTAAGTTCCAGCCACCCTTCGTGGCTCCAACCACCAGCGGCTCGACAAGAATGAGGCTTGGAGGCGTTCACACTAGTATGCAACTCCTTTGAATGGAATGTTTGATACCCTTACTTGTTAAATGGAGCAGTGTTAAGAATGGACTCTCGGTTATAAATAGTCCCATTCACTGAGGCACTCACAAGTACACAACAGGCACACATTTCAAAACAAAAGGTGTTCCGTTTGTAAACGGACCCCTATGTTATATTATATAACCCTTCAAGAAATAGTCATTCCATATGCTGCAATCGTTTCCGCTATTAGCCCAATGCTTGCAGATGGTGTGGCTAGCTTTGCAGATAATTTACTATTATAATTTGCATTTACTACAATTCTTATAAAACACTGACATAGTATCTTAGACATAGTAACCAACATCCTTTTCCCTGCCCCCCCTTACCGAAGCAGGGTCATGATCTCTTCAGAACTCCTACGAAACCCCTTCCTTTTTTCCTTCTCCGGTGGCGGTCCATGGGGATCTGTTGGGCTGCGTAAGGAAGGACTGGTGCCCCATACATTGCGTCCTGATATGCGGAGCCCCTTCCCCAACTTCCCAAGGGTCTTGAGGGGTGACACGCCACAGATCCGCTCCAGGGTCCCCTTAAGTGGCTTCCCTTTAAGATGGCCCACTCCGTGCCTTTCTGCGTTCACTTCATTTTCCTCCTCTTCTCCTTCGCGCGAGGTCCTCTGCTGGAGATGACCCACCCCCTCCCCCATTATGAGGCCCATGTCGCCCTCGTTCATCTCCTCCTCAAAGGGGTTCAGGTCCTTTAGGTCCCAGTCGATCCTTGGTAGGATTAGCTCCCCTGTCACTCTGGGGAACTCATGGCAGCTCTTTGATCTCCCTGGAAGGTTCTTCAGGAGAGGCATTCTGGCACTAAAGTTCAAAGACTGAAAGGCAGCGAACAGTCTGATTAGCATTAGAGCGTTCATAAATATGCCATAATTTAGTTGGAGGGCTGTAAAAAAGATTCCAATACATATAGATGTTATTTGATTTGGTTAGATTTCAGTTATACTATTTAATGATTTATTTTTATTATAACAGTAAGTTTGACATTATCAAAGCGTTTGTTTATTCTTTGAGGTTTATTGACAAACTAAATAGATCCTAACACTAACTTGCATTAACTTGCAAGCTCCATATGCTCAGAAGTCTAACAGATTATTTCCTTTAGGTTACTGTATGCCGGTACACAGCATAAAAGAGCTGTTGATCCATCATTTTTAACATAATTTCCAAACTTACATGTCTTTTTTTACAGCTGAAGAAACACTGTGATACACAAAATGGTGGATATATCTAGTTAAAATCTTTATACAGGCTTTTTTTTATTTAGAAATGTAATAAATAACATACACGTACTGCCGATTAACCCCTTCCTGAATCATGGGTGGCCTACAGATTTGAGTGTTCAGCCGGGCGTCAGCTATTGTTTGAACTTCAGTATCGACAGTGCCTACCAGATCAAAGTTTCTTTGAGCAACACATAGCAACCTTTCCTGCTTATTGAGTGATTAAAACTTCCCGTTAGCCTGTTAACCTGTAATTTGGGATTGGTAAACTAAAAGAGAATTTACAATAACACACTTGTGTAACATGGAATGTTGATGATTTTGATGTCATTGTGATTGGCAATCTAAAATATTTATGAATACTGGATTACAAGATCTACTTTAATTCAGTTTGGTAACAGAAAATGCAAAATAAAATCGGAAATAAAATGTCTTTTCTTTAGCATTTCTTATGTTTTGATATTGTTGTTTATGTTTTTATATCAACATGTATGTGTCCAACAGTCACATTAAACATGACTGCTCAGAATAAAATAATTTTTGGTTGACATTCAGCAGTGGCAGACACACATTACTTTGACAAATGCCTAAAGCAGTGGAAGCTTGAGTATATATCTTCTAAAATGGTCCCCATCTACATCAACTATTGCAAATTTCGTTTGTGTCCATCCAAAGAGACAATGTCTGTCCTGCTATATATCATGATTATAGCGTGAACATTATAACTTATGTATTAATTAAGCTATGAGAACAGAGACAGCACAAAATTTGGCAATAGACCTTTGTTCTGTCCTAATAATAAAGAATTTAAAAGACCATTTGTGAATTTTAAAAGCTCCCGTGATTGAACCATTATTGAGCCTTTCAAAAATGATTAGCTGCAAGACAAATCTACTGTAAAATATGTTAAAGCCTTTTATAGTGTGTCATTTGACCTTGAATTGAATTTAAATTCCACAGGGTTAGTCAGGATTGTCAAGGTCCAAACAATTATTATATTGAATGGCATTGAATTAATTGAAACAATTAACTGTATTTAAGGCACTGTAAGGATATTACAAATAACTAAATGTGTCCATGGCAATCTTGAAATAGGTGATTTTGAAACCACACAATAACTTCTAAAATCTCCCCTGGGGTCTAACAAAAAGGGCTTCCTAAAGATTCTTAGCTGTACTTTCTCTAGGAATCATATGAAGCATACAATTTTCTAATGTGGCAAAACAATCATTATTGTTGTCAGTAAATAATGCAGGCTATTAAACATAACATTGCAAATACCACCAAGGCTGTATAATTTAAGAAAGTAGACATTGTTCATTTAAACACTTGAAGAAATGCTGCTATGCGAACCTATGAAGTAATCACAAAAAATAAACAAACATATGTTAAAATACTCTCACTGAGTTGGAAAAACTCAGTGGCAAAGTGAGAACATGAATATCTTAAGAGTTGTTTTACCTTACCTAATGTAGTTGGTGCAGTTTTCAATGCAGTGTCATCCCCATGTGGCTGTGGATGTATAGGTAGCAAGATTTGCGTGTGTATGTTTGAGTGTGATAAAGTAAAGTGTGCCTGTGCCTCTTCCTTGGCTCAGGAGAGCACTCTGGTCACCCAGCTTCCTGACTGGGCTGTATTGTAGTAGAAGGTGATGCTTTTTCCTGAGGAAATGGCCATCCCCTCTCCTACACCTCCATGGGGACCCCTCCAATTACACTAATTGCACAAAAGGAGTTTTACAGCACATTCCTCTGCAGTGTCTCATACTTTTATTGGTATAACATTGGCATTTTTGTTGCGTGACTGATCACAACAAAAGCACAGTAATAATAAAACAAACACCATACCCTCACCCCTCATCTACCAAAAACAAAAGATGAATCCTATCATTTACTTTGTGTTTCAGATTTTAAGTTTCATTGGTTGTGTTTTTAGATCCTGTAAACAAAAGCTTTGCCAAGTTCCTAAGGTTTTATTTTAAAACTAAAAGAAGCTGGTCATGAGTTCTTCTTAATATTGGCAATGTATAAATGTTTACACTTGAGATCCATAAAATACGTAAAGAACTGTCCTCCTGTGCCCTCTAGTGTTTGACCTAGCGCAAGTCAATAGCTGTCCAGATGTATATACACCTGCATGTCTACACTCTCTGGCATGTCACAGGTCATTCTTGCTTAAACTTGCATATCCATGACACTTGAGAACTTTGAAGGTTGTAGATGAAGACTATATTGCAATACAATATTGACATGTAAAAGACATAAACAATTATATTATGTAAATAAATCTATTTTATTATGTCTATGTGCCTAATATTTTTATTTTATCCAATGAGTTAGTGAGTTATTGGAGTATCAATATTTTTTTCCATGGCTTTTAAATAGTGCAAAGACAGAAGACCAGATTCTTGCCTTAACAATTCTTTAATAAACATTATTAAACTCAGTATGTTAAAATTTATTACAATGAATCAGATACAATATCACACAATGTTTGATAGAGGTACACTAAACTTAAGTACATCTAAATAGTGTTAAAAATCCACCAACAAAAAAACTATGCAATTAAGTTTATTTACCAAATAGCCCCATATAATGTTACAAAACTGAATAACATGATTGCACTCTTAATGAACTAATCTGTAGGACAGTGTTATAGTAGGTTACTTTGATGCCTCGGCTTTGTCATAGCCTCCCTCACCTAAGCTTTGCCTCAGATGTTGGTCTGAAAATGGTTGAAAATGGTCCATTTCCCTGTTTAAATATTGACCATTGTCTGCTGTTTAAGTTGCAATCACCATTACAGCCTACACGCTGTGTGTGTGTGTGTCTGTGTGTGTGTGAGAGAGTGTGAGAGAGTGTATGAGTGTATGAGGAAAGGGTAGCCAGGTCAGAGAGTTTGGTTGTGGCTACGCATGCTCTGCGGGTTGTTGAAGTGGTAGGGCTCGTGGCGATGTTGGGCGTGAGTGTTGATGACAGGGTGTTCAATGCCCTCGCTTTGCAGCTCCTCCTGCTTATGGAGACCGTTCAGCTTGCCAACCAGTTCCATAATAAATTCCTGGAGAAAAAACACACCCTTGAAGGTGGATGCTACACATTGGAGACCAAACTGTGAGTCCCCCCCTACCCCTCACCTCCTATAGTGTAAAGTGTTTTGGGTGTCTAGAAAAGCGCAATATCAAAAGCAATTAATTATTATTATTATTATTAGTAGTAGTAGTATTAAAGTAAAGCCTGACACATTCCACGACAGGTAAGAGACAGCCACTGTTCGACTACCTATAGATCTTCTCTACAAAAAGCCAAACGTACCTTTATATTTAAATACAGTTTCCCTATTATCAGGGGTCTATATTGACACTCCAGTTATGTGTGACATGGATATCGCCCGTAGTAGCCTATACGCTTGTCTTGTTGAATCTTAAAGGACTATTTCTGCATGTCTGCAAGACTTGTACAAATTTGTATTTTTTTAATAATTGGATTATGATAATGCAAGCACTTAAGAAATGACAAATGGTGGTTATAAGACTTTGAGAACATGGACAATCCCCACCATATGTGGCGTTGTCCAATCCTCTACCGTTTTGTAACTGGCATGTGAAACAGTGGGGCAAAGTGCCCTAAAAGAACACTCAGTTATCCAGTCCCTGTCTGTAGGTTGGATCAGCTTCTGTGAGGCCCAAGCCTTTATCAAAGGAGACCCATTGTTTCACAATGGAGAGGGAGAGTGGAGAGGGAGTGAGGGAAATATTTACAGAAAGAAAGACAAAGAGAGACTGAGGAAGAAAAGAGAAAGAAAGAGTACAAATAGCAATTGTGAAAGCATGTGGAGTGACTGTGGTAGGATGTGTCAGACACAACTGTCTATCTAAATAGCAATGCAGGATGTTTGTGTGTACATACTGTTGTTACCAAGATACCAGTAAACACAAATAAAGTTAGTAAACATGAACGTCACAAGTTCAACTCATAACATAACATACCTCTGTATTGTTACTGCACTTCTCCAACAGCTCCTTTTTTCCGGAAAATGGAGATAAAATTAAGATAAAGACACTGCAGTAAATGGCGCAAAGTGAACCAAGAATATTGAGTTGCAGTTATCTAGTATGACACATTGATAATTGGCAGCATGGACTTACCTGTAACTTTTTGACCCTCTCCTCATCAGTGGGCAGGTCAATCAGGTCATCAATGTTTACCTCCGGTATGCCGTCCTCCTGTGTAACATGCACACAAACAATTCAGGGGGAGACCTGGACAAATGTTCACATAGATTGACCCCACCTACAGCGTTTTTCTATGGTCTTCATGGTGAAAGTTGAATAATTACACCATTCACTATCTTTTTTTGCAAGACTGTTATAGTGGCTGAACAAAGGTCCCTTGTGCATGTCAATTGAGAGCACTGGTTAGCTGGTGGCCATGCAGCCAAGCCCCTACACAGCAAGAATAATAGCTGAGCATTGATTAGTGATTTGCTTTTATTGTCTGGGTCGGATTTCAATTAATAAAATGTGCCTAAAAGAATAACGAATAATCATTCGTTAATAATCTTACCTAGTTTTCGGATCTACTATTCATCATTCCAAAGTATATTTCCGCTAACATGAGGGAACCTAATAGCACTACGGTATACCACTATGGTATATTCAATATTTTACCAATATTTGTAAAAGCTTAAGCACCATAAGAGCAATTAAACCTTATCAGTAAAGTCAAAGAAGAGCCATCAGCAGAGTATTTAATCCCTCCTGAGACTTCCACACCCCTTCCTGTTTCTCATCCTAGCCCTAAACACTATCCATTTAAGGAAGCAAGCATCTCAACCCAGCTGTATCCTCAGAAAGGAGGCACTGGTTTATAACGAATCTGCAGAGCTTGCTCAACCTTTTATGGCTGCTCTCCCCTAACTTCTGATTTAACTATGTATACAACTCATAGAATAATGCCGCTTACATACAAAGGTATTTCAAACATCCGGTCCCCAAATGTCTGAAGATGTCCTGTATGTTTTCAATACTTTTGTTGCTTATATGTAAGGACTTTAATATCGGAATGTAGTGCTCTTATGTTCTCTCTACCTTATACAGTACAACCTGGTGAATCTTTAATTATGCATTGGCTAAGTTTTAGGTCAGGCTTGATGCCCTTCATGTTCACACTGCAAAAAGGCCCTCTCAACTTGTATTGTGCATGTATTTATTGAACGAAAATACTAATATGAAATGGCTAATTTTTATTACAGGTCCAATTTAAAATACATTCAGCGAGAGGGAACTATAATGAGTTACCTAGGGGAGCGAAAACACAGGCTTTTTGCTATACAATGATAGTTACCTCCAGTTTTGACCAGATATGCTTGAAAGGAACTCACCTTGCTAAAGTACAGCTGATCCAAAGAGTCATCAATCCATTTCTCCACATCTAGCCGCTTTTGCAGCTCTTTCCTGTTATATTTCACAGTCACCCGAGCCTGTCTCTTTAGATGATTGGCTCCATGTTCCGGATACATTTCTAAATCTGATGTATGACAAACTTCATCTTCGTGCATCTTTTCGATCCGTTCAGCTGCCATTGCACTGGTTTTCCAGAGAAATGTAGAGTTGAGTTGCCGATTGCGTGATGTTAGCGCTCGAAAGTTTAGGTTCAAGCAATGGAAGCTGCGTATTCGATTCTAGCTGAGCACCACCTTGTGGACAATGGCATGAAGATATGCGAAAAGTTGAAGAGAAGCTCAAATTGATTGACGAACGTGAATAAACCGGAGAATCAGACAATCATGGGTCCCAGAAATAAGATCATAAATAATTGTACACTATAGAGGCTGTGCATAAAGTTTGACCCCTCGCATAAACTTTTACCCAACCGGCGAGGCTGCGTGGGCACAATTTCATAGTGGGGCCGCCTATTGAGTTAATTGGGCCAATTGTTAGGCATGTATGCAAATGTAATTAGTTCACAACCTTGAGGACTTTTGACTTTATTACAATCAACATACACACTGATAACATCAGACACTGATTAAACAATTATGAAATTAAATAAGGATGGAAACACATACGAAACATAAACTTTGGCATGAACATAAAATTAAGGACAAAAGAAACCAGTTCCCGTGTAACATCCCAGAATCTTTGGGGGTTTTCAAATACACAGAAAATACAAAGATCCAGGATCTCACAAGTTTGGCCTAGAGGTCTTTATTTATCATATAAATATAGCTCTGCGTTTGACTTTAAAGGCGAAATAAATCAATTTAAATAAATAAATAATATAAAGAATAAATGATGGTACACACAAAAAGGAATAAATGGTTAAAGGAAGATTGAGGAGGAAAATAGAAATACATTTCTGTATGTTTAAACATGTTTTATATAACAATTATGAGTGAAATTTAAAACTTATTAATTAACATTAATATAAATTCTGTTGAAGAATTATAAAACATGTTCTATATGGCCTTCTCTTCCAAAGGTAAACCAAGCATTATGAATATCTGTTATTTGGTATGTGTTGTAGGTCCAATGAAAAGTTTATATGTTTATCACTGGTCGTCTCTTTGGGTTATTTGACTTGGATGACTTTTTTCTAGAGAATATTTCCATAAAGAAATTACTTACAAATAAATTCAAATGTATTATTTGTAATTCACATCAATAACTCGAGCTCATTTCAAAACCTTATGACTTTTTTCATTTTTGTAACACAAAAGTACTTTATTTCCCAGAGTGGTCTAAAATTCCAAATGTTTTCATTCTCTTTTTTTTCATTCAAAAAAGAATCAAGATAGAGAAAATAGAAGTGCTTTCATTCCTATACCTTCCTCTTACCAAGGTGTTTGGCTGTCCCTACCCTCTTCTTTATGAGGTCAGAGGATACTTATCTCAGTCCCACCCCAGATCCCAGGCCGACCTCCCCCCGCCACGGGTAGTCTTGTCCAGGTGAGAGGGAGTGGCGCTCTCCTCCTCTACCCAGGCTACTAACCACAGGACTGTGTCTGTACCCAGACCTATCCTCTGGGGTCAGGGAGAGGCTGAGACGAGCTTCACTGTTGCTAATCTTAAAGAGGCCACTGGGACCCAGAAAGGCCTCTCTCTCACTGGGAAAAACCGTCCCCTGGTGGCTGACTGTCTCCAGATCGTTGTAGACAGCAGTTTCGCTCAGCTGCTTCCGGCCCCGCAGACGCCTCCTCCGCAGCACAACGATGCCAACTGCCAGGGCCAGCGCCAAGAGGGTCAGAATGCATGAGGCGGTGAGGGTGGCCGACGAGGGGCGCGCAGTCTGGCGTGGAGCGGGCTTCAAGCTGGGCTGGAGGGTGAACTCACAGCTGGGGCCCATGAAGCCGAGTGGGCACTGGCACACAGGCCCTGAGAAGTGGGTGAAGCAGGTACCGCCATTCTGGCAGGGGTGGATGCCGCAGGCATCTGAGCGCACGCTGCAGTTCTTTCCTGTGTAACCCAGGGTGCAGGAGCAGGTATAGGTGTCCACCCCGTCCTGGCAGGTGCCAGCATTTTGGCAGGGGCCCAAGGCGCAGTCATCGATGTTCACCTGACAGTTGGCCCCACTGAAGCCAGAGCGACAGCGACACAGCACACTCTGACCCAGGTCCAGACATTCTCCAGCTACAGGGAAGAGAAAACAAATCAATCCAATTAATATCTTGCCGATCCGCTGCTAGGAATAAGAAAAGAGTGTGAAGGATTACATTGAATATAGTTATTTCTTCAAGAAACGGGGAGTTTTTAAATATCTTAAAAGATTCCCTTCCCAATGGAACGGGCTGGTGACTATTTACACCACTAGATGTCACTGGTCTAGAATCTCCATGAAAGCTGTCCTGAACTGACTCACAATTCAGACATGGGCTGTTGCTGCAGCGGTCAAGTTTCTTCTCACAGTTGGAGCCGGTGTAGCTGGGTGGGCAGCCACAGGTATAGCCTCCAGTCGATGTCTCTACACAGGTACCGCCATTGAAGCAGGGCCCATCAGCGCAGGTCATGGCAATGATCTCACAGTTCTTTCCGTAGAAGCCCTGAGGGCAGGTGCACGAGTAGTCATTCTCCAGGTCCTACAGACACGCACAGTATAATAGTTAGGATAAATTCTTCACTGCTGTCCACAGACGAGTGCATTTTTTTAATTCTGTCAAAAAAAAATGTATTTATATAAAAAACCTAAAATTATATTTTGATACATACATTGCAACTGCCACCATTCTTGCAGGGGTTGCTGTCACACTCGTTGGTCTCCAGCTCACAGTTGGTGCCTCCGTAGCCCGGCCGGCAAGTGCAGGTGTAGCTGCCCTGGCCTGTGTTGGTGCATGTGGCTCCGTTGGCGCAAGGCCGGTGGTTGGTACAGTAGTTCAGGTCTTGATTGCAGAAGAGGCCTCCCCAGCCCTCCTGACAATTGCACTGCCACGGCTGACTGCAGGTGCCATGGAGGCAGCCAGGGTAGCGCACACACTCGCTGCAGGAGGGGCCCTGCCAGCCCATACGACACTTGCAGTCCCCAGGGGCCTCACAATAGCCATGCCTCTCGCTGCAGTCCGCCGAGCAGATGGCTAGAGAAGGGATGGAGGGGAGGGTGTGTGATTACAATGGAAACGCCCTCTCATACATCACACACACGCGCAGCACCCCATCTGACCCAGAACCCGTCTCAGACTTCACTATTTGTAAAGTATTAAGCCAAGCAGCTGGTGAGCCCACAGCAGTTCTTGACAAATGCAAAGCTTTTCTTTTCTCTCCTCAATCACACACACACACACACACACACACACACACACACACACACACACACACACACACACATGTGTCTCTTCAACTTGAGTCACAGCCGCTTCTACTATTGTTATGGTAAACAAAAGAAAGACTGAACACCCCAAGCTTTATTGAGTTAGGGGAAAACACTGCAGAAGTCTTCACGGAGAAAGACATCTGAGTTTGTATGGTGTTTGTTTTAATTCTGTAACAACCGCCATAGAGGAATAAAAAATATTGTACAGAATTTATACTCACACACATAAGGCTACCCCCCCCCTCTCTCTCTCTCGTATTCGCATGAATTACTGTTATTGATAGAGATATACAATTCTATCATAAATGAGGCTATACTCACGTTCAGAGCAGTAGCTCCCTTGCCAGCCTTCCAGACAGATTCGGTTGCCTTCCTCATCACAAGTGTAATGGCCTAATGTGTCGTCACGGGGCCTGCAGTAGTCTGAGCAGCTGTCGCCAAAATAGTACTCATCACAAAAGACGTGGTAGGAGTACCGGAGTTCGCTTTGTTCACCGAAGTGGACGTCTTGAGACCAATCCTCGCCAATGGCCAACCTTCTTCTGGTTGCCAAACGACTGACCAAGTTGTTTTGGTTGTCTGTAGAAAAAATAAAATTGCACTTGATTAATGCATAATATATTAGCCTACCCGAGTAAAACTGAGCAGTAAGGCAAGGCTCGACACATTTATTTGTATTGCACATTTCACAAACGTTGATAATTAAAAGAAGGTTGATGGATAATCTCAATTTACCTGTGTATTCTGTTGGAGATTCAGCGTTCCAAGCTTCTATGATCAACGAAAAAGTTCCCTAAAACGACAATTACCTGATTAAGTAAGACTGTTCAATAAACATCTGTTACATCATGAATGTCATTGTATGAGCATGGCATCAGTGCAAGTATGCATCGTCCTATGAAAACTTTGCTTTATTTACCGGCCATTTGAAGTGGAACGGCACTCGGATTGGAGAACTACTGGATATTGAGGTATGATCGGCACGGATGACGTTGGTATGTCCAGTTCCAAATGTACAAGGTGGCTCTGCTGAGATGACATCTTCCGAATGTTTGAGGCAGATTCTGAAAAAAATATGGCAGTCTCTGTGTCGTCGGCAGATGTGGTTGGCAGTGTTGAATGAGTGAACTTTCAACTCAAACACACCAGATGACAACACCTACAGAGACAAAAAGAAGTAGGCTAAGAAGCGCATAAAGTTTAAACATTTAATTATTTGATTGTATAATTGTTAGAAAAAAACTGAATATTTGTGTCCTTACCACTTGAATGAGGGCTAAAGTAAAAAAACAACTAATCTGCAGGTATGCCATATCTCCCAGGTATTTGGTTTAAGAGTGACAAAAATCCGCAGGTGTATGCATTCGTTGGACCCAAAAAATACAACAATAAAGTTTGCGTATCTCGAACCTCCCTTATTAGGTAGAAGAGAACTCAAAAAAGGCTACATTAACCCTAAAGCCCCACCATTCATAACTAAAAGGATGTGCGTGACGAGTCTGTCCAATCCAGGAGGCAGGTCCGCACGTTTGATTCTACAGCATCACTTCAGTCAGCGATTTTATATTGCTGGTGTGCCTCTCCATACGTCAGGAGGCGGGACCAAGAAAGACCCAGCTGGGACAAGACGACGGTATGTGGGACTATCAGTATCAAAATCTAGATATGGAGGAATTGGCCTATAATGACTCCAACGTGGACATTTATTTCGTGAGTTAACCTGAGAGGAGTGGGTTAAAAATAGAATGTTGTCAAACGCATAACAAACAACATCAACTGCACCAAAGCATAGGCCTAAGTATGTATAGCTTCGATGAGGGTTAATTCATGACCATACATAGCCTACATATTTCAAATATGTTTACGGTGAATCACCGTTTGTGCAGGTGTACATTTTATAGGCTAAAGCCACAGGCATTTTGGTCTTCATTTTCCAGGGTTTCCTAGATTGATGAATTGCCGATACTTCAAGATATGAAAATATATATATTATCTGAGTGGATAAACGTGACTTTGTGATACGAATGAGGGTGGGCAAAATAACTGAAACTGAAACATTAAATGGAATGTTCCGCCCATTCTTTCCTCAGTCCAAAAAAATTTAATTGCTCAGACGCGTGCAGGCTGACAAAAGTGGGCGGGTTACGGATAAGACCTTTTCATTGTGGGCCTTGAAAAGTCCTTTGTTTGGAGGATAAAGTGGGGGAGGTATTCCAGCAGACGTAGTCACACAAGAGTTTGGTATAGCTTTCTTTGTTGGAACTTCACGCGAACAGCTGTATGATAATTATGGCACATGGTCGAGCCGCGCCGTGCGCCACACCGTCTATTGTCTCCTCAAACCGCTCTCCTTCCCAACTGTGCAAACCCCCCTTGATATCGATTTTAGGATATAGCACAATTTGCAGCATCTGTTCAGCTCTGGGCCTCGTGTTTTGACCATTGCTGAAGTGTCCATAGCTGAGCTTTATAACAAGCTATATAAAAGCCAAACTTTGTACAGGACTAAAATCTAAAAGCGCAAATCAAGGAAGTTACTTATTTTCAGCTATAAGCAATTACATGTAATACGTTTATTTTTATTAAAATGTTTTTTGAATCAAGGCCTTCATTCTCCTGGAATATAGATGCAAGGGATGTGACATTCCAAAACAAACATCTTTAATACAATTTGACACAATGACAATGCGTCCTATCAGAATATTTCTTCTTCAGATATGACTAATGGACGCATGTGTTTGTGTGTGTGTGTGTGTGTGTGTGTGTGAGAGAGAGAGAGAGAGAGAGAGAGAGAGAGAGAGAGAGAGCATTTTTTGGAGGGGGTTGGGTGAAATAATTGAAGCCAACGAGGTAAGGCCGCTGCTGTTAGGAGATCTTTGGATATTCTAATGAGTCATGGACGCGTGCCGTCACTGACCTCAGACATCATCTTGGCACACTTCTTTTTCAACCAAAGTTCTTCAAAAGTAATCGAAAGGCCATCCTATTATAGTTGTGAACATTTTATTTACAAAACGTAAATGCAAAATAAGTGGACATCACCACCTTCTTAAATTAGCAAAAAGTAATGTGCTACAGCATTTTAAAACAAACGTTCCCCTGAGTCTTGTAACAGTCTGACCTTAGGCCTACCGAAGAATTGTAACCATACATTTCATTTGAGCCCTAATTTTTAGTTCTTATTAATTTCTAACAAGCCTTTTACAAGTTGTGTAATGTGTATTTTGACTATTGGATAATATAGCAAAAACTACATTTAACAAATATCTATATTTTATTACTCTATATTTTGACTATTTTCTCAGCACTTTTTTCTACCTGGTATTTTGTGTTGCCATCTACACAGAGGTGGATGTGAGGTGGATATCTATATGTAAAAGAGCAGATGGACAATGCTTGAGCCCTTCTCTGCTGTGTCATCTGCAGGCCCTCTAGGGGAGTGACACGAGGGCCATGGGAACCTTAGAGAAGAAGTCACATCATCACCCCGACCCTCCCATTACGATGACCAGCATCTGCCTATATACTTCACAACGGATTCACTCTGATCGCCATGTCCCCAAGGGGGAAAGAACAAGAGCAAACTGGTGCAAATCTGACCGAGACCCTTGGGGAAAGAGCCAGGTTTCTTTAGCCAGTACTTCAACCCCCAGCCTGCTGTCTGGCTCTAGGACAATAGGAGGAGGGGCTGTGCTGCATGTGGCATGTGGCTGGGATGTGTGTTATAGTGGATAGTGATCTTATTGATATTCTGAACATGTACATATGTGAACCCTCAATGGATCCATGTCTGTTTCTATAAGGTATCCATATTATTTCAACTCCAAAGCTATAGAATACTACTAAAACGATCAAATAAATTATAATTTTTCCAGAGTTGCTGGACTCTTGTTTCTTATAACGTATATTTATATTCTATACTGCAATAAGTTTTTGATGAGGGTGCCATTAAATGTTTCTTTGTTTGTTTTAAAGCACAAATTATTCAGATTAAATGCTGGAAATGTATCAATTAAATTAACTAATTTAATTGATACATTTCTAAAAAGAGCTATACGTGATTACATTGCATCAAATGATTTAGTTCGATCAACAGACAAAAAAAATTGTAGTTCAAATGCTTTATTTTTTTTTACATGTTGTGGCATGAGGATGTCTACAATTGAGACGATACTGAACGATTGAGCTGCCTGTCTTTATTTCTGACTCCCTTCCCTCTGTCCCAAGCCTCCCCTCTCTCCTCCTGGTGCTTCTATAGCAGATGGGACATGAAAGAGGGAGCCGGAGGGACAAGAGAACACGAACAGGTGGGGGTAAAAAAGAAAAGAAAGAAGAGGGCAGACAGGTCAAATGGAGCAAAAGAAAAGGGGAGGAAACTAACTTGTACTTGCAGAAGGAGAGATCGATAAATAGATTTTCCCCCTTTTTTTTTTTACCACATCTCTGACCACCAGATGTCAACTAACTCTGTAAACAGCAGCGTATTTTTTGGGAAGGTTCAACTGGACCCCTGTAACAAAAACACCAACATAAAACAAAAAAAGAGCCACCTATGAAATACATATCATAGTTTCTACAGAATAATATTCAAATTGTTTACATATATGTTTACGTTTATATATCAGCTACACAAACCATAATTTTTTTCAGAAACATATCCACTGAAATGGGTTTTTTGTCTATTAAACTGGTACTGTCAGATGTTAATCATAAGTATTTTAGTTGAAAATAAAAAAAATTGGTAGAGTCCTTCATTTGGGTTAAACTGCCTAGTGAACTTTAGTGAACTGGTCTTGGGGATAATAAGCTGCTCTGTCAAGAAAAGTAGAATTAAGTGTACGGTTTTAACCGTGAATACAGCTGCCTATTCATGCAGGGACCCCACCCCTAGCAGATTTCTCTTGCAGAACCTGCCCTCCCGCTAAGAAACCCTCACCACATCCAGATTGCCTACTGTCTGCATGTACTATCCCCTCAAGCCAGCCCCAGCAGCTGTTTAACCAGCCCACAGAGACAGAGCAGGTTTAAAGACAATGCATTTCAAGTTAACTGTCACTGTGTGTTGTGCTTGTGTGTGTACTTGAGGTGTGCTTTGTTTGCATGCATACAGATAAGCTTTAGGTAGCTTATTTTACAAACAGCAGTTTTGTTTCATTCAAATATGTTGGAAGAAACTTGTTTTTAATTTGATCTGCTGTTGTTCATATTTCAAATGATATATGGTTGATGTTGTTATATAATGTTGGTGCTTTTGTCCACTTTTGTCCGCCAGATTTACAAGAGCTGAGGGAATTCTTCAGACACATACAAGCTTTGTGATTAAAAAGGTGTATGCATGCCTAAAACATATTCAAAACGGCCAGCTGGTATTAAAAATATGATTTTGTGGAAATACATTTGTGTGACACACTTGAATGTCGGAATAATGAGAGAACCTCATGTTCCATTTCGGATTTATTTGCTTTCTCGTGTAAAAATGTGTCCTTTGTATGTTAGTTATGGCAAATAGGCTATATAGGTATATAACCTTTGTGAATTAACAAAAATAGATTATGTGGAACGGACAACAACCCCTTTTGATTCAAGCAAATGGAACATACTGCATGATAAATTTGTAAATAAATATAAATGAGTAACATTCGCTTATCTGCCAGGCGTTGACATAAATCACCTTGTGGCAAGGGGTGACTTTTCCAGTGTGACAAAAAATAAGATTATTGTATGGGTCTATCAATAATAATCAATAACCATCATTGCAAACAAACATAAGGACAGACCAACAATTAAGACTTAATAGCTGTCAAGTTACCATACAGGTACATAGTAAATAGTACATTCACAAAACTAGTTAAATGTGTGAAAGTTTAATTATTTATATAATTTACTGGGTTGGCTGCCTGGCTGGGGTCAATGTGGGGTCAAGTTGCCAAGTCAGTGAGAAGGGTCCAGAAGTCAGTAGTAGTTGGGGCAAATTCACAAGGTGCCGGGCACGGAGATTGTTCTTTGATCAGCAAGCGTTACACTGAGCAGGTGAACACTTATTAAAACCATGTGTAATTACTCAGCCAACAATAATTTAATGTTGCTTTTCACCATTTGTGAAGCAGTACTTTAGTAGATATATTTTGGCTTTTGACATTACTGTATCCCCCTATACCAACCCTGTCAAGCTAGCTAGTTAGTTACCCATTCAAACGCGCATATGATATGGCCACGTTGGCATCCATTTAGTGTAAACTAGTTAGGCAAACCTGCCAATTAAAGGTCATATTTTCCTATGTAAGTGCATTAGGTCTCGAGGTGCATATATTTTTTACTTTATTATATTATTCTTGGCTAGTAGGGAATTTGTCTGACCAAATTTAATGAAGCTAACGTTGCTATAAATCAGCAATATTAGCTAGCTTATACACGTGTTTATTTTCTGCTGGTGTAGGGCAATGCTAGCTGGCCAGAACTAAGCGGAATTAATTGGTGGATGAGTCAACAGTGCTTGTTTAAAGCACTGCAGGCATATATTCTTAATTGCGCATTTTGCTGTAAGGTAAATGGGACCAAAGCCAAGATTTTGCTTGTACGTGTATTGGTGTAAACTATTTACCTGAGTCACCAAAGTTTAGCGTTACTTACAGAACTAGGCCTAAACTATTGATGTCAGTAACAAGGCAAGTCTACCTATGTTGATGAAAAGATAGGTTTACTGAATTGGGCGAATATTCTGAAATCTTATACCTTGCAGTCTTCTCTATTGTAATAATAACATACAATAAGAACTACAAACTTAAATACATGGTATTGCCTGGCTGTAATCAAGGTGGACCTTATGTAAGGTCCAAAATAAAGGGACATTCTTTAAGTTCCTTTGCATTTGGTATATCAGTGTGATGAGACTTAAAGTAGGTCTATTTTTTATGCTACTTACCTGGTTTATTGCCTTTCAAAACTGCTGAAAATTTAGGTAATGAGCATGCCTTCACTGTGTACGTGCACTCAAACATCCAAACTTGTAGAGTTAGTTGCACATAAGCTAGTTGTAATGAAAGTGTTGATTGGACTGTTGAAATTAAAGTTTGATCTATTAAAAAAATATTTGCCAAGTTGGTGTCCCTCTGTTGGAAAGGGTTAATGTTGAAAAAAAAAGAACTCCACCAGTGCTGAGTGTAGAGCAAGAAAGATTCTATGTAAAAAAAAGGGCAAATAATTTTGGGTAACAGTAAACACCCATTGCATGTGTTCCTAAATACACAATAAAGTTACTTAAAGGATTGATTTCATAACCCTGATATAAAGCTGAAGAGAGACAGAAGCTATTTCCAGCTGTTAAATCTTTTATTTTCACAGTCATGTAAAGTATGGAATGTCTTCTTGACATTGTAACAATCTATTATGTTTTGTTCATAACAGGAAGCTAAAAGAAGTAAGGTAACATGGTTGACCAAGAAGTAGCAAACAAACGTCACCCCAGAATGGCAGCTTCTCTGATGATGCGCTTTCCATCAGAAATAGAGCCTAGCATTGGTATGTCCAGGGGAAGCCCTGGAGTCTTTGGGGGCAACTTGTTTGAGAGTGACTCTTCCGATGTTGATGCTAGAAACGGTTCCCCTGACTCCAGAACCTCAGACTTGCAGGGTACTGCGTTGTCAGAAGACTGCAGGCCCATGCAGAATTCGTCTTCTCCTAGACTTATGGAGACCAAAAGACTATCTCCAGACATCATGCTAGAGGACTCTGAGGATGACTGTGATGTCTACTCCCTTCCTGGCACACCAACTGAGAGAAACGGCTATTTGGACCAGATCCTTGATCAGTCTGACAACCTGGAAAACAGCCCGAAGAGAGGCAAGAAGATTGGAGGTAATAAGATATAATGCGTTCAGGAATGACACTTCTGTGTTGCACAGCAATGATTTTAACAAGTTTTTTTGTTTTGTTTGTAGTTGGTTTCACAGACTGGCACAAGAATCGGATGGCAGCAGTTTGCAGCGAGAGGTTTGATTGTCTCTTGAGAGAGTCTCCAAAGTTCCACAGCTGCAAGAGTTGCCTCGCAGCATTTGTTCTTGAGCGAGGTGAGTCTCTTGTGTATATGGAAAGTTACCACAGGGACAGTGTTCATAAATATGAGGACACTTCATTAGAAAAGACAATTTACAGTGTTTGTTTTCTCAAGAAGCTTGGTGATGTGATTTCATCTATTCGTGATTTTGGAGACTTTGTGAGCCTAACGTTTTGCATGTTTCTCACTTGGAATAGGGGTAAAATGTTCTTCCGCCCTATTCATAGCTTTCACTTTGAAGCCTGTTCCACAATGTAAGGCAGTACAAAATTATTGTGAGTAAGCTAAATTGATAAGTAATGGGTAGAATTTAGTTAAATTCCCATATATTTTCTTTGGTTTATACATTTAAATTAAATGTAGAATTGATTTTAAACCTGTTTGTACACCCTCGCATTTTTGAGTTTTGGTTTCAACATGTTTGAATTGGATCAATATATTTTAGATATTCAGTTTGAAATATTGGCCATGGCAACTGTGTTTGAGTATATTTAGAGAAATCAATCAATTATCATTTATTAATTAATAATAATTTATTGTATATGTATTTGTAAACTACATTTCACACAGGCAATAAGTGCTTTAACTGAGGCAGGAAGGCACATACAAAGCAAGGCATAAAACAATATTATTAATACAATAATATTAATGAGTGAAGAGGAAAAAAATGCAAAGGAGGAATACAATTTCAAAACAATTCAACAAAAGGCAAAACATTTCTAATCTGGTTGAAAGGTGGTCAGGTAGATCTTCTGGAAGTTGGTTCCAGCTGATTGTTGATTAGTAGCTTAAAGCTGCTTCAACTTTCTATTAACACTAGAAGCATTTGACAAACCTGTCCCAGATCAGTTGTAAGCAGTTCTTGTTGGGTCTGTAATGTACTGTCTACTTCTGTGTCTTGTACAGTTTCTTGTGAATTTAATGTTCATGGCCAGAAAGGCTACAGCGGAAAACGTTATAAACAACATAACATCGATACGATTAAAATTCCATTGAAAGGATTCAGATGAAAAAATGTATCAATTAAGATCTCGGAAAACAATTAAGATGTGCATTAAAAAATACTGGTTCTGGCAGACCAATTATACGAGGGTCCTCTTTTTACATTATCTTACATTAGTCCGGATGCTCTTTGTGGATTACAGTTCAGCCTTCAATACAATAATACCGGACAGGTTATGCTACAAACTGGACACCATTGGGCTCCCCCCTCTCACATGTGCCTGGATAAAGGACTTCCTAACGTCCCGACCCCAGACTGTGAGACTTGGCCCCCACCTCTCCTCCACCCGCACGCTGAGCATCGGCTCCCCACAGGGGTGCGTTCTGAGCCCCCCTCCTGTACTGCCTCTACACCCAAGACTGCAGGCCGGCCCACAATGACAACCTCTTCGTCAAGTTTGCGGACGACCACGGTGGTCGGTCTCATCTCCAGGGCTGATGAGGCGGCCTACAGAGAGGAGGTCCTGAAGCTGGTTGCTTGGTGCTCTGAGAACAATCTTGTTCTAAACACCAAGAAAACCAAGGAGATCATCATTGACTTCAGGAGGCACCGCACGGACCCAGCCCCCCTCTACATCAACGGCGAGAGTGTGGAGCGTGTTCACACCATCAAGTTTCTGGGCGTGACTATCTCGGCCACCATCTCCTGGACAGAGAACGTCACCGCCATCATCAAGAAGGCTCAGCAGCGGCTACACTTCCTGAGAATCCTCAGGAAGCACAAGCTTAATTCCACCTTACTGCTGACCTTCTACCGTTCATCAATCGAGAGCCTGCTGACATACTGCATCACAGTGTGGTATGGCAGCTGCTCTGTAGCAGACAAGGGGAGGATACAGAGAGTCATAAAGACAGCACAAAAGACCATAGGCTGCTCTCTCCCTTCCCTAACGGACATCTACACCTCTCGCTGCCTCTGCAGAGCCAAAAATATCCAAAAGGACAGCTCTCACCCTAGCTCTGGTCTGTTTGCCCTGCTGCCCTCTGGGAGGCGCTACAGGTGCCTCAAGACCAGAACAAACAGATTTAAAAACAGCTTCTTCCCCCAGGCAATAACCCTGCTGAACTCAAATTTGTAACCCCTGTGCAATAGTCATATAGGTATATTTATTTAATTCTGTGCAATACCTGTTAATTCCGTGCAATACCTGTATAGACGTATTTTTCAGCTGTGAATTTCATACATAGATTTAGATATTTTCTTAATGCAATGTACATAGACATGTGGATATATTTTTATCGGGACTACGTACCCATCTTATCTTATCTTATTTTATACTTTTATTTATTTTATTTTATCTTATCTTATTCCTGTTTTACTCTGTACTGCACTGTTTGGTGGTTGCTTAATCTCATTGTACCTGTGTATAATGACAATAAAAGGCATTCTATTCTATTCTATTCTAGCTTCAATAACTATTTAGCCTGTGCAAGTATGCTTGAAGAATGACATTTAAAGGAAGTTTAGTCATACATTAATGCTTGTATTTGCTTCCTCAGAGTTGTGTGACACAAAGGGTCAATCCTGTGAGCGTTACGAAGTGGTAGCATTGGGCACAGGCCAGTCTAGCTGCAGTGGCTGGCTTGGTTTCAGTGGCACCATGGTCCATGACTGTCATGCCATTGTCATTGCCAGAAGGGCTCTTAAAAGGTACATCACTGTGGATTCTTTGAGTTCCGAAGTTTGTTATTTATCCTTTTAAGTCTTATATTTTCTTTTTATCTTATCTTTTTATAAAGGTTTCTATTCAAGCAGCTTTTGCTGTTCTTCAGTCCTGATCATGAGTCCAAGGAGCGTTCCATCTACCAGAGCTCTTCAGGAAGCCACTTGCTTCAACTCAAACCACAAACCTATCTGCATCTCTATACTAACCAGACCCCAAAAGGAGCTGCTCAGTGTATTCTTATGCAAGTGTGGAGATCTATACCTAAACAAAACGTTCTATCAAATAATCTTTACAACATTTAAAGTTTGGTGTACAATACACACACACACAATATATCTTGCTGACTTACTAGATCTTTGTCTTTTTATAGCTAAAATTATATGGTCTAATTAGGTTATTTTAGTGTGATTAGGGCCCATTGATGTCTTTTATTGTTTTGTATCACGGAATTAGTTAAGATTTATTTTTGTTTCTAGCAGTAGCTACAGCTCTCTAAAACTTCAGTGTCATGCCAAGGGGTCACTTATCCCAGCAGCGTTCCTACACCCCAGTGTGTGGGGTGCCCGGGTCTGCTGTATGTCTGACAGCGACAAACTGTGCCGCTGGACTGTCACTGGAGTCCAGGGTGCCTTACTGAGCCACTTTACTCAGCCACTTTACATCACCAGTGTAGTGCTAGGTAAGTAAGCACTGAAGGTGCGTTCACATGACTTGCCTACTGGCAGACAATAAATGTTTACCTACTGACAAGTGTATACTACGGTTTTCTAGTAGTAGTAGTTAGAAAAACATTTTAGTTTAAATCACAATAAATTGACTAACCTTGTTCTTTGCTCAAAATTAACAAAAGCTTAAGCACACACGTTAGGACTAACAAGGCGTTTTGTTTTTGTACATGTGCTCATTTAGCCATTCTAGCAGTCTTCACCAAATTAGATCAACTTTCATAATTGTTGCTAAGAAGTGTGAGAGAACTAGGCTATATGTGTTAGAACTGAAACCTGTGCGTTCTACTGGCCCAAAGCACCTAATTCAAACTTAGGTGCATCAGCTGGACACATTACATCTACATTTCTGGTTGATTTATAATCAGAAATTATATTCAAAACCACTGTGTTTTACCTACAGGTGACAGCAGCCATTACTCTGAGAAGGTGTCTGAAACCATCAACAATCGACTGGGAGAGGGATGGGAGGACCAACTTGCGCTTCCCTTTAAAAAGCAAACAATCTTCTTTCTCAGTGGTGAAGGGGTGGGACCTCCACTTTGCTCCCCGGATTGCAAAGACATCAGCATCAACTGGTGCCTTGGGGACCCAGGAATAGAAGTATTGGACAGCACTAATGGCTTAATTGTTGATGGGTAGGTTTTACTCTGTCTCGCAGATTCAGTGCGCTTACACACCTCTACTGTTTGGTCCGGTTTAATTGAACCATGGTCTGTTAACTTTTACCAAACTAAAGGAGTAAACAGGCAGTCAAACTGGTGTGGACCAAAAACAAAGAGCGGCTGTTAGAAAATGCATGACTCAGTTATTATTACAATACAATTATTTAGCAGATCCCGTTATCCAAGTGACTTACAAATAAGTGCTTTCAACAAGAGAAGGTAAAAAAACACAGGTCAGGTAGATAAAGTAAGTGCATCCCTGAACTAATCACCTAGTTAAGAGCTAAGCAAGTGCTATATTAAACATCAGTCCATTTCCAAGTAAACTATGGTGCTGCATGTTTTAGGTGTGAACGTGATTGGACTAAGTATACACCAAACCTATACATTTCTTAATGGGTTTAAAACATAGCCTTCTATGAACCAAATCCATATTTTATTATCAAATACACATTTCTCTCGACTGTTTCATAAAGTTTAAAGAAAAGCAAAAAGGTCAAATCTGATTGGGGAACTTGTAGTGTAAAAGTTGTTTTACCTGCTGCAATATTTGTCTATCAACAAACTGAGATCACAGCATAAATCAAAATGAGTTGGTAAAAAAAAAAAGACATGAAAAATAATTGGTGTGGAACATTGCATGTATAATTAATTAAATGTTAGGTGTAGAACTATTTAATGATGAGTTTCCTCCTGATGTCTCAGCTCCCCGGCTGTCAGTGGACCAGGCTTCTCGAGCAGACAGTGCAAGAGAGCCCTCTACTGCAATTTCCGCAAAGTAGCAAAGCTGGGTGCGCATCGTTACTTGCTGGATCTTCCCACGTACCGTAGTGTCAAGGTATGTGACTGACATTTTTCAGATTAAAGTAATGCGTGTGCGTTATTATTAGAAAATTGTTATGGATCAAATTAAAGTTCTACCACATTGGTTTCATTCAGATTGGTAAGTGTAAAGTTGCAAAGAAAAATATTATTTTTAATTACCATAACGCACTTGGGCTACATTCCCACTGCAGGCAAAAGTGGGCAGAGTAAAGAGTAACATGTAACCTGATGTTTTTTATTCAGATTTGGCCCGCTTTCATATGTTGTCTTAAATTTGACAGGTCAGATTTTTTTGCAATGCAACTTCAGTTTGAACAGTCATGTTGGAGTTCATGTGACTTTTACGTCACTCTAGAGCATGTGTGTTTTTTTTTGAGAATGTGGGTCAGTCCAGGACAGTGACCTGTTTGCACTGGAGTCGGATGTTTGCCACATTTTAAAAAAAGAATGTGAACAGCCAAATGATATCTTAGCAATACATCTGAACTAAGCACTAAGGCTTTCAAGTGAACGTTGCCATGAAAGTTTTTGCTCAGGCTATAAATAAGGATATTATTTTGTTCCAGATTGAGGCAGGCCATTACCAGAATGCCAAGGCCATTGTCCACCAGCAGTTTTTGTCCAACCACGCAGGTCCATGGAACTCCAAACACCTAGTGGACAGTTTCAGCATTTAAACCCACAAGTGACAGTGGGTTTAAAATGTGTTTCTTTCTTTTGGAACTTGAGTCACTGTTGTGAAATGAAGCCCAAGTTTGACTATTCTAGTTTTGTTACTTACCTGCAACTCCAGGAATATCACAACATTTGTATTAAGTACATGTTCATGGACATTTTTATGTTTTTCTAAAACAATAAACAGCTTAATTAGTATTTAGAATGTACAAAATAAAACAATGTTGCTGCATCTTAAATATCAATTGTGATGAATGTTAATTTGAAGTGTAAAAATATCACACCACATTGTGGGCCTAGTCTTGTCAAATAGTTGTCAGGTTTTCATATATTGAAAACAATTTAAAAAACATAACACAGTTTGCCAAATTGCTATACTCAAAGGTGGCAATTGGAAGGAAACTTACAAATACGTATAAATCTAATCTGCAGAGCAGTTCCTACTTTTGAAGGAGTAGTTCAACTTTGGGGTAATAAGATGTTCTTATTTACCCTCAGTCCTAACGGTATATGGCCTAGATTTGGGGATATTACATCTGTGGTGGTCAGCGAGACTGAATTTTTTTTTAAACTGAAGATTTTTAAACCAGAATAAAAAATTCAGGTAAATACTTCTTGGAAATGGTTCTGTGGTTTAATCCCCCACCGCTTCTGATTTAGTTTTTGCTACGTGTGCTGTGGTTTTCCAGTGTTAAGATACCCGCAAAGGGAAGTTGTCCAAAATGCAACTGTTTTACTGTAAAATTTGTGGAGACTACTACAAAAGTACAATGAAAAACTTGTGGATCACTGCATTAACATAATTTGAGGAATCAAAAAGACAATTTATGCAAAAAAATAAATTACAATGGGGCAGAAAGTTTTCTAATCCAGAAACAGTCTTAGTGATAACACGTACAATGGACTGAAATGTCCAGCTCGTTAGTTTCTTTTTCTCACAAATTCTAAAACCAGTGTATTGAAAGCGTTACGATACGCCCATGTTTAAATTTTGTAATAGTTCTTGTATTCCTAAGGGTTGGTTGACAACTACAACCCTTAGTTCATTTAAAACTGAACTGGCAAAAAAAGACAGGGTCAAATGTCGCTATAGTGTTGGCCGACCATTTAGTTTGTCGTGCATTAGTGCCAGGGCTCCACCGGTAAAATCTCTGAGCACCTGCACAGTCTCTCTCTGGAGTTGCAAAGATTCACGCACAAACTCCTGCTGAGTCTCTGCCAGTTGCTGCACCGATTCAGACAACAACTCAAGAGAACGTGATACAGTCTCCAGCAATACGTTAGACGCATGCTGCTCCTGAACACTCAATGATGCGCTCTGCAGCATACTGTCCCTTAGATTCTGAGCTGGCTGGCTGGATGGAGGAAGGGCCGCAGAGAAAGAGGAGGGAGCAGGCGAGGATTGGGTTCCAGAAGAGTTGTGGGGCTCATTATTTCCTTGGGGATCCTCTGTAAGGTTTGACAGCGGAAGAGATGAGGGAAGCAAATCGTCCCTGTGCTCTTCATCCGAATCCAGCAACGGTGCCTCATTGTCTGCCAAGACAAGTAATAAAATTAAGTGAATTCACCATTTCACATAGAAATTAATTGACTCCTTTGCAAACTTCGTTTAATGGTTAAAATAGTATGGAAATCTATATAATAAACCGTTATTTTTCCTTAAAAAGTGGTGTTGAATTTGAGATGCCAAACAATGCGTTATTTGCAAGACCGATCCTGGCAATTTTGTTGCCCCGTCCATTATTAAATAATTAAATTGTAGCATTTGTTTCATTATTATGTCTAATTTTAATTCAGAAATGTGCAATTTTTTTTTTACATTTTTTTCAGAATATACCTTCTGCAGCAGGTACTTCATATGGCATATCAAATGATGGCTGAGATGAGTCCCCTGTAATATAGATACAGAAAACAGTACAAACATTAAAAAAGTTTAATGGCTCATTTCCACACTACACTTTGGGTATAGTACCCTGAAACTTACCTAACCCTAGATCTGTTTTGTGTTTCCACTACAAACAGTTATCCCAAACTGTAGGCGGTGTTTAAAGCCACCAGTAACTATCACCAACAAACACACTGCTGTTTGCATTTTGCACTGAGTTTAGCAGTTCTCTTACATTGTGTTTCTAGCGCCACCTTTAAGTACCAGGTCAGTGTGTAAGGAACTTCAGAGGGGTAGCGAAAAACAGGACGGAGCGGTTATTTGGAAACGTGAAAATAACTGTTCCAATGTGTAACAAACTGAACCTAAGTAGACTATTTTGTGGAAATTGGCCAACTACTCTACGAGCAAGTCGTCTAGGTTTTTAAGCCAAGCCCAGAATCTATGGGAAATTTTTAATGAAGCAGACAGTGTTCCCACTTTTACTTTTTGGATTGGAAGCAATTTAACAAGGTTCCTTGGTCAAAAAGGAATACCTCTCCTATTGCATGTAGGACACAAAGATGAGATGTCTAGAAAAGTAGCTTATCCCACACTTGAACACCTAGGTAATATATTAACGATCCGACACGCTATTATCTCTTTTGAAATATCAATATTGACAAGCATGTAAATCACACCGTAACATATAGTCTACTGGAGTAAGTTAGACGTAGACTGCCAACAAACTTCTTCATATATTCCCAGTTGGAATTTGGATGGTGCTTTAATATGACTTCTCCCACACCTTCCTATTGCTCTGCACACACTGAAACCTCAATGTTTCCAGAATGTGCAGAGGGGCTCTAGCAGTGAGTGAGACCATGGACCACAGCGTCCCTTATGGGACCCGATGTGTTTATTTTGGTTCATGTATTAATACCCCTTAATAAATTAGGTCAAACCCAGTAATACCATTTGGGAAAGAAAATACATACGTGATGAACTAGTGTAGATGGGCATTGATCGATCCTCTTTGGCACCTGTCAGGACTGGCACAGTCACCTCTATTGAGCTGTTCATAGAATGTGCGAGTGGTGGTGGCATTGAGGGCATATCCATCCCTCTGTCGGGGGAACTGTTTTCCTGTATTCCTACCATGTACTCCTCTTCAATTTCATCTTCGTCCTCTTGCCCATCATCATCATCTCCCAGATTTCCAAAAGTCCCACCTATGTGCTCTCCTTTGTCATCCATCTCCAGGATTTGGTGTACTACGTTCTCTGTTGAAGTGAGGTCTCGTGATAGGCGTGCATTGAGCCCCCTTGAGGCCACTGTCCCTGATCGCATGGCAGAAACTTTTCGCTTGGTGTCACACTTGAGGTCGGACCATTTCTTGATAATTTCAATTACTTCACGCTGACACTCACCGATCTCATTGACACGTGCCGTAATCTCTGCCCATGTGCGCTTTTTTATGTCGGTTGGCACTCCACGGTTAAACTTGCCTGTAAACAGAGATGGAGATTCCAGAGGCTTATGTCAGTTTAGTGCTTCAGTTACTTCAACATAGGCAATTACAAGTGTAAATTTGTAGTAAAGATTGGGCTTCATATTACTAACTGATGCAGAGTCCTAAATGATTCCACTTGATTGATTGTATGCAATGTTGGCATACACAGTTAAAATCAAAGTATAAAAATCGACCACTTGTTTGTTTCTGCCAATAGACATGGAATGTAACTACATTTTTTACTCAGCTGCCTTGTTCTAATCTACTTGTCTAAACCACTGCACATTCCCCCTAGTGACCAGGTTACTATTCCCCCTAGTTACTACTACTGACCAGGTAGTAGTAAATGTGTCTGGTGTCGTTTTGATTTATGGACCACTGAGGCAGATCCAATTCTGCATATGTGTCGGAACCTCTATCCTTTAACTTATTTCCCCTACTGTTATTTAATACAACCCATTTTAGCCACAACATACCAACAACAACATGTCGATGTTTTCTCACTTCATCCAGGAGGATGTGGACTTCACTAAAGGTGAACCTGGCCTTCCTTTTCTTGAACCGGGTGACGCTGTCTTGGCTGAAGTACAAAGGAGAAGACATCTTCCACTCTTGTGTTTGATCCACTTAAGCGGTCCCAATTTCACAACATCCAGATATGGGAGCAATTATCAATCTGCTTTAATCTTATCTTCTTTCTGTGTCACCATTCATTCTTCTGTCAGTTTTAGAGAAATCTGAGGGATACACAAAACAAAATTAACAGTTGAGACAAAACGGACTCGTGAAAGAGCTTGCAACATTAAAGGTGGGGTTGGAACTTTTCTTTAGGCATCATTGGGCAAAAATTCCATATTAACCATGCAGCATATTTTTATTCAAGTGGTCTGAGAGGACCTCTACTCCTGCCCTCCTCTTGGCTCTGTTTACAGGCTTCAGAAATTCTAGCCCGAGACGGTAGACTTTGGCCAATCACAGGTCATTTCAGAGAGAGGGCGTTCCTACTGCCTGTTCTACGCACGTTCACGTCCCTTCAGATGGTGAAATTGTGATTCAATGGTGGACAATCCTGCTACAGTTGCTATTCCAGTATTGGCAACAACTGCCTACATTACAAAGGAACAAAAAAAACGTAAGACGTACGTATCAAAAAGAGTCTGACAATAAACGCATAAGAACACGTGTAAATATCGGTGAAGCGTTTCAGAGATTGAGAACTCCGAGGCTGCATCAGCCTCAATTTGGATTTGGAGCTTGCACTTGGCTCGCTGGTGGTTGCCTCTGACTGGTCAAGTCGGGCAACCTTTATTTTCAAATTCAGCCGTTGTTTTTTTTTGTCCCTTTTCCAGAAAACTGTCTACCCCCACCTTTAAGTTGGAAGATTGAATACACTTAATTTTTCAGTAAAGTTGTGAAAATTCCTTTACAACTAGTACTACTAGTACTAAGTGTTCTGTCAGTATGGCCTGGCTCAACAAGAGCATGATGCATTCATAAAAAAAATGTAATGTCCATCTCATTGGTAAATATATTGCACAAGATTATTTTAAGATACTAGTACTACCGTTAAAGGGGAATTTCATCCGACCTTTTCCCTTAATATTTTGCTTCAAATGTTAATTTTGTTAAGGTAGAGATGTAATGCAATTATCTCAAGCTAGAGGACTTTACGCACGTTGTTTTCATTTTTTAAGCTTGACGTTCAAATCTAGTTTGGCCAATCAAAGTGGACCACAACTCCAAAAAATCCTAGAGAATTATATCACCACCCTCTAGGAAATGGGGCCTGTCTAACGATTGGTTGACCATGCTTTGGTGTCAGATTGTAAAACAGTTAGCTAGCTGTAACAGTAACGCACAGGGATCGGGAGAACATGAAGGACGGCCCCCTTGTAGTTTTAGAAATATAACAGTTGGAGGAGCTTCTCTATCTTCTAATATAGAGAACAACTTACAGTTGAAACATGCCTAATGGCTCCTTTAAGAAGAGGAAAAACATCCGTTCCCATGTAGGTTTATACAGCGATCGTGATTGAACAGATTCTTCACGGAATGCAAAACTGTAAAGATACATTCATTTTTAGGATCGAAAATCAAAACAGTACACCCTCTGACGTCATTGGGTGTGCTTTCTCAGAATGCGCTTAATCAGTGTTCGGAACATAAAACACCATTATTAAACTTCTCTCACTTGTCCAGTTGTATATAATAAGAGCGGAATAATTAATTCGTTGTTTTTGGGTGAAATTCCCTTTTAGATGGACTTACAAACGGGTACACTAACTTAAATTGTACAGCAGAAGGACAACTTCTTAACCAGTTTCATACTTGTCTGAGACTAAGTTGAGTTCTACTAGAAAGAGGCAAGTCAGGTCGCCAGTCGCTATGACGACACCTGGACAGACCTTCCAATTAAATAGCTATGTTTATGTTGGCTCCAAAACCTCAGAAGATTTTGAGCGCAGTGTCTGGTCGTGGTCGATCGCCATACTATAGTAGCCTAGCCCTAGACAGGTTAAGACCTCAACGGATTCAAGCTAACAAGTAAACCCAGTATTTAGTTAACTAGCTACATTACAGCTAACGTTCGCTAACAGTACGTCCTCACAGCTGCAAGCGTGCACGGTCCTGCCAATGATCTACCCTGCAGTAACTTGTTTTTAGCCTGAGTCAGTGGACTACCACGTTAGCTAACGTTACTACAAGTTGTGTGTCGTTGGAACTCTAGTCTAGTACACGCATACCTTTAACCATTAATTTTAAAACAAGAATAGCTTCACCTGTGGGCATACTGCATAATATTATTGTCATTAAGAAGTAGTCGGGTTGTACTGCCACCACTAGGTTTACGTACATTATGTTATGGCCGCTTACCAAAACGTTATTACCTGAGCAATTAGCTATTCATTGCAACTTCAACGTCAATGTTTACAAATATCGTTAGCTAGGTAGCTTGCAGTAGAAAAGTCTAGATGACTAGTCTCCGTTCATTAATTGACGGTGGCAAGTCGTGCCCTGCTAACATTCCGCTACTCCCGCCAGTTTCTGTATTCGTTTTTTTTTTCAAGTAGTTAATTCATATGCTAGCTAACGTTAGTGGTATTTGCCAAGATTTGAACAGCGGCTAACTTTCAAAAGTGCGTTTGGTGCGCGTGGATCTTGCCTGTGACTGAGTGTGGACCGACGAACTGGTACAGAAATGTCCAGCTAACTGGAATCGCTGCTGTTGCTAGCTACTAAGGAGCTATGCTGGTCAACCCGGCCTTAGCCTTGGGTACGTTACGTTCAGGAGATTGAACCCGGCGTCTCCGAATCAACGTCCTTCCTCCTTCTTCGTCTGGTAAATTGGTTTATTTTGGAAAGCGTTTGCTAGCTAGCGCTACTACTGCCCTCGACAGGTATCTTCCAAATAATGCAACTCTCTTAACTGAAACACCCGGCCCATATAGCGCTATCAACTTGCTACCGCCGAATCGCTATAAACTTGTAAGTTACTATATTGGCCCTGAAGAGGAACTGGTCAGGACTGTCTGAAGCCGGGTTCGCACATGGCTTTGGCATTTTGCCTTACTAGAAATATAGGTATGCTCCTCAATGCGTGATTTGCCCTAACTACAGTGTTGGTTTTATGCTACTGGATTGAGTCACAAGAAGCCCAACTGTTTTGTTGGTTGCCAAACTAGACTCATCGTGGCCCATGATTCAGTAGTTCATTGGGGACACAGATTTGATACATAAGTATCTTTTGCCCTCGCAATCATTTCAACCAGAGCAGTGGCAATTATGTAATGACCCCTGACATAATTAGTACAATTTCACCCAAACTTCATTAGTTCATCACAAATATGCTTCTTCACACACAGAGAGAACACAGGTCTTAGTGCTACTGCTGTATTTATATGCACACCCACCAGGAACATCCTCTGAAGGAAGACAGCAGACAGTGCTGTAAAGTAATTATAAACCTTTTACTTAAAGCAAGCATACATTTAGTTGAAGGTGAGACAATTGCCCCATGCCTGGACATGTCACAATAAAACACAAGCTCAAATTACATGGATATCCTTTATTGCACTAAAGCAGAGTTCAGTGAGAAGGGAATCAGTTAGTTCCTTTTAAATGGCACATGTAGCACAAATGATTAAAATAAAAACACAATAAGCGTGCGTGTGGTATTATTTTGTTGAGGCAGGATTGAGTAAGTTAAACTTCATTTTGAAAGTCTGATACGTTAAGCATTAACTATTAGGACAGAATTGGTTTTGAATCAACGAATGCTTGTACAAGTATGCTCTCAATCTTTTGAAACACAAGCCATTACCTTCTTTAAAAGCAAAATTGTCAGACCAGCCTTTGCCTACAGTTACAATCGTAACCTATTATTGCTGTTTAATAATGCTTTCAACACAAAATCTAGCACTCTTAATTAAAACTACAGTACACAGAAACAGGGGACTAATTAATTTAAAAAAAAATAATTTTAACAAAACCGTTTAAATGGGTAAAGGTTAGTTATCTACCTCAATCACATTTCTGAAACTCACACAGTTCTCTAGATATAATAAAGTATGGGTGCACTATTTTATAAAATTAGGATTGTATTAGCATGGCCCAACAATACCTCTTCTTTACAGAGCTTAGAGAACAATTAAGAAACACAGTTGTGTATTCACAAGGAACATGAAGTGGATAGTCATCGGTGTGGTTTAAATCAGCATAGTGTGGATTGATAGAGTAAGTGGTTTCTGATTTATTTTTCAGGAGTACATAGTCAACTGGAGCCACTGCAAAGACGGAGCAGAAATGTTAGGGACTTGCCACATATTTTATATAATCGGAACATAATGAAGTTTGTTTGACTGCATTAAATATATACCTCTTGGACGTTGACTTTGATTGTCCCATTGTTGTCTTTGTCCAAGGTTTTGAAGGCACCTTCAATTGAATAGTATTATTAGTCTTAATAGCAATATATCTCAACGACACTAACTGAATTGAAACACATTACAATACAAGACAGAAAAAAACTTGAAACATACGACACATTGCATCCAATCTGACAAGGCATCCAATGTAGTTGTCAAAGTCCATGTTCCCATTCTCATCACTGTATCTGCGGATAATCATCTGGAACAACTGGCCATTCAGGCAGAAACCTGCGAGACAAACAGTAAAGATAAAAACGTCACCTAGTTTTTATGTTGTGCATGTATCATGGCTAATGTTTGACTGAAGGGTAAACATCACTGAGAAATCTATTTCTCACTAGCATCCTCTACATTAAATTTAATACAACAAATCATCCAAGCAAAATATTTATATATATTACCCGCAGCCGTAAAAGCCTTCGGCAGTTCATCGGCACCAATAAGCCCAGAGCGGTCAGTGTCATAGGTCTTATAAATGCCCTTTAAAACAAGAATGGATGGATGGATGGATGGATGGATGGATGGATACATATTTATAGACAACAGTTCTTACTAAAAGGTGTTTGTTCAACTACAGTAACATATCACTTTTTTAACTGAATTCAACTTGTTAAAAGAAACCAAAAGAATCCATTTGTTTTTTACCAACACAAAAACATACTCGGCAAGCAGCAAAAATTGCAATGTGTTAGTCAAATAGGAATTAGATAATGTTTGTTTCTTCAATTTCAAAAGATATCTGCCCACTGACCTGCCATTTCTTAATGTTGTTCCAGAGGTGTTTAAACTCATGGAATCCAAGCTTTCCAGTGCTATCACTCTGGAAAAGTGTTAAGTACATAAACAAACAAACACATTAAACTGAACCTGAATAAAAACAAGACATTTCAGACATTATTGATATCTACAAGATTCGACTATGGATCAACTAATGCAATAATGGTACTCATTACATTAGTAACCTAAATGTCTGGCAGAGCATACCTAATAGGATTGGCATTTCCATATAAAACTTAAGTTTTATAAAACATTACATCTCCTAAATGTGGCTTCAATAAGGTTTCAATAAACTTTATTCAATGCTGTGGTCAAATTGACTATTGCTGTGTAATTATTTTTGATGGGACTTACTTTCACACATATTATGTGTTCCTTAAATTAACTCCAATGCTGGATAATTGTGTTTTTAAAGTTTAACTCGCAGTAGAGGCAGGAAGCAACATTTGTATTTTATGGATTTTGGCAAGAATGCACACCACTCTCAATATGTCATGTATGGTAGACAAATGTGGGGATGGTGTATCTGGGCTGTGGTTCATTTAATGCCCATACACCAAAATAATTTAGTAGAAAGGATACATCCATAACTGCCACCATACTTCTGCAGGACTCGATGGTGAACCCATCTGTTTTCAAATCTCCATCTAAAATTTGGCAGTTGCTTTATTAGTTCATTACCTAAATGCATTCATAATACTTAAGACCAAAACAAATCACTTTCTTTAGAAGTCCAAACCATAGCATTTGTAGTTATTCTTCAAGTAACAAGGAAACAAAACTGTTATAAATAAAATTGCATAAAATGTCAATACAATCAAAAATCATATGGAACATCTTACGTTTTGAAATTATTCTATTCAGGATATTCATCAGCTCATCAGGGCTCACCTCCATGTCCTAGAATATGCAGTCAACTTAATCAAAGCAGTCATGTCCCATATACAATTACCACTGGGTTTAAAGTGTTACTTTTATGGGTGTAGAGGGCAGAAAGATGATACTCACTTCACCAGCCAGTTGCTGGAACACTTTACGAAACTGTCTTTCTTCGTCACTTTCATTGTGCTCTGCATATGCAAGAGGTCTACGTGGTGGGGGCTGCAGAACAGGGAAAGCATTTTGTTAGCAACTAAATGTGAAAATACAAATATATCCTATTCTGGGTTGTTTTAGAGACCCAGACATACCTGATGTTTGGTTAACTGGCAGCAAAAGATGTTTTAATCACAATCATACATTTGGACACTACATTGTGTGCCCTTTTGCATCATGCTGTTAATGTATTTGCATTGAAATGTTAAGAGTGGTAACTTACCGGATCAGAAGGCACAAACTGTCCCGGATCAACATTGCTGTGATGAAAAGGAAAGAAACAGACAAAATGCACTCAGAGTCGCATTCCTTTATTAACTGTAAACCAGCTGATGGATGGAAACCAGCTGAACGACAGATTTTAATATTCACTCACGTCCCAGAGGCCCATTAGATTTTAAACCATAAATGTATTACACACATAAAGCAGCTGGGGCGTGATGCAAACCAGTTCTGAAGTGTCCCAATTTGGCTGCCGTCTAACATGGATATAATTCTCAACAACCCATAATTGGAACCAATGGCAAAATTAATATTAGATTAGATTTTACCTAGTTGAGGACTGTATACACACCAAAGTTACAGTACTGTGCAAAAGTTTTAGGCAGGTGTGATGTCTTTAAAGTTAGAAAAAAAAATACATTTTTTTTTACAATTCATAAAATACTAAGTGAGGGAAAAGCAAATCTGTATCAAATCAACATTTGGTGTGACCACCCTTCGCCTTCAAAACAGCATCCCCTGCCTAAAACTTATGCACAGTACTGTATATCTATGGCTTTGTCTACGTTTGTAACATGATATAGTTTTATGGCATCATGACATACCATTCTATGCTTCAAATGTACAGGGAAATCAGCTTTGAGTATGCCAGACTTACCTGACAACATCTAGAATGCCACCAATCAGTCTTTTGGCCAAAAACATTGTTAAATGGCAGCAACTGTGGAGAATTAAAAATTAACAAAATGTACTGATTAGGGACTTTTGTTGCCCTACTCAATACATTTGATGTTGAACAGCAACTGTAGTAATAAAGTACAGAAATTGTGACCAAGTGTTTCAAAGTGTACATATCGCATGTTGTTGGTTGGGTTTGGGTCCACCTGTCCCCTTAAAGGAAAGGGCTAATACAAATCAATACAAACTTATTCTGAGTGATCACCTTTCTAGATAACAATTCTATCCTGATGGGAATTACATTTGCTAAGATGATAATGCACCCAATACTAAGGGCAAAACGGGTCACCAATGGTTTGACGAGTAAGAAAACAATGTTTAAGCTATGGTATTTGCTCTCACCAGATCTCATCCCAAATAAAAACCTATGGTGGAAGAGGGAAGTGTTAGTGCTTTTCGTCACCATCATAAAAACACCAAATAAGGGAATATTTTTTTGAAAGATTGCAGGGATGTTTCCGGTAAGATTCTTGAGTAAACCTGTTCAGGTTAGAAAGGTTGATTTATACTACATACAATTTAGGCACAGACATACAGTACATGAGTGAAACTGGCGTACCCCAGATAACCTTAAACCTGCCTAGACTTGCCTACCCACAACTCCCATCGTGTAAGATCGCAAAACAGGTATGGCCTGCTTACTCACTGTAAACTTGTGTGGTGAAACAAGGGACACACCTATTGCAAGCGTTTGTTTTCCTGCTTCACAATCGAAACCACCTGCTTGAATGCGGAATTAACTACTCTAACGTTACTTCGCTTAAGTTTTAAGGTTAAAGTTGCTCAAGAACTTGAAATTGTTGGTTGTTAAAAATGTAACGTTGCATTGAGCAACCTAAATGTCATCTATCCATATGCAAACTACAGATCTAAAGTTGATCAAACATTTGTCAAGTTATATGTTACGGGTTAACTTAAAAGGGGCAATTTTTGTCATTTCTAGTAATTAATTATTAGCTATAGCAGGGTCCGTGTCAAACGTTAGCTAACTATTCTCGCTGTTTTAACCCATTACTACTATCCAACTAGTGTGTTAGCTGATTAGCCTGACAGCCTACTTCTACTACTAGACTAGACTAGAACTACTAGTGTCACTTGCATTTTTGCCAAGATGCAGGAAGGGAATCAATTATGTTGATGCTAAATTCTGCGCAAAAGCTAGGCATGCCATGAGAGACGCTTATTTTCAAAACTACAAGACTAGTAGTATACAGTATGGCTTTTTGATCAGTAATGAGGCGCAATACTTACAGAGTCGCGTGCGCTAATTACTGAGTGTTTCCAATCGGTACGAACAAATATATATAAAAATATTTTGTTCGGCGATCGTGCAAATCAAGATCACACCCAGCACACTTCACTGCTGCCTGGGTTGCCAGGTCAGAAAACTATTTACAGCTCAATTAAGTCATACTAACCGCCCAGTGGTATAAACGTGTCAGTGACTGCACCATTCGCATTTCACAGGCTAAACATGTAAATGCTAAATTTGGCAACTTGATCAATTTGAGCTGCAGGATATCATTTCTTAAGGACTGATTTCTGCTAGCTAGGTATTAGCCTAGGGCTGGGTCAAGCAGGGTGTGCTGATGCGGTTGACCCATCCAACTCTCACTCATGGTACTACTTAGTTTGAAGGTCCTGCGCTTATTACAATTAAATGTATGGCATTCCCAGGTCCTGATACAATTATATTTGTTGTACATTGTTATGGACCACCGTCACCTAGCTGGATTTTTTCTCTCTCCCACAAACAGAATCCTCCCTAAAGTCGGCGGGTAAAAACGAACCTGGCAACATTGACTGTTGTTGAGGGTGTTTTAGTAGGTTACTACCAAAGAACTTACACTTACAGTACCTCTATACTCTGTTACTACTAGTGTGCATACGTACAGTTTTCATTTTCACGAAAGGGAACAAGGGTGGACACATGTTGAGTAAATTCTTATAATTTACATATTTAAAAAATATATACATTTGATTAGCATTAGTATTTCCACCTTTGCATTAATTTGACTGTTTGTACACTCTGATTTTTCTTTTTTTAAATCATGAGCTTATGTTTTATTATTGATAGTTTTTAATTAAAGCATCCAAAAGACCGAACTATTCCTTTAACCCCTCATGAACAGAAACACATTGTCAGATCTCAATACTCAGTACTCAATAAATTTTTTTTTTTTAAAGTAACCAAGCTGTTGCCATCAGAGCCCTATGTCTACACGAAGACAAAATGTTAGTAAGTACTAACATACACTAGTTAACATATAACACATACAACTCTTAAAAACATCTATTTGAATAATTTTCCTGTGTCTTGTTCTAAATCAAGATAAGATGGTTTGTATGTGTTGAATTATTTTTATTCTATATTTACATTTAATCTGTTTCAAAATTATAATTTTGAGTAGACACCAACAGGCTATTATAAAAACAAGCCATGTGACATGAAAGAGTAGGCTTACTCATAATGCAATACTTAATTTATTGTTTTTATGCTCTGAGTGAAAAAACAACAGAAAGCATATCATAAGAATAAAAAAACCAATCATAGAAAAAACCCAAATGTACTCATTTTAAGATATTAAACTGAGCAAGGAGTGAATATTACTCTAATAGCTAACGGATTAATGTGGGAAATTATCAGTAAATTAGAACAGAGACTAGTGGCAGGTGTGCCCGTCTTTGAAGAAGTAATTGCAAATTCTTTGAAAATAATAACTTTTTTTTTTACTTAAAAACATGTAAAATTGATGGATGGCATCAGTAATTCCCGACATTCGACACAATGACAGCAACACGTGTCGTTGCATCTGTGGCTTGTAACTTCTTGACCAACTTTAGTTCCGAGTTGTAGAACGTGTGTTCTTAAGAAATGACTAAATGTGTCTGTCAACTCCTTCCAAGGAATAGCTTGGCCTTCATGACTTTAGGAACATGGCGTATAGTGAGGGACACGCGGGTGCCTCTGACAATTGTGCTCCCAGGTAGGACCCCAGTTGCTGAAAGGTTGGCCACCCTGTCAGATAAAGTGTCCTGGGCCACAGATTTGATGCCGTGGAGTAGTCGCTGGTACATGTCATCTTGAAGAATGAGGAGGCTTCGAGGCTTGACCAGTAGGGAGAGGAGGTAACGACATTCTTCCATCTGTGGGACCTACATGTGGGGACAAAGTTGGTGAGCACTGTCACAAATGTAAGATTGCATTTACCTTTTGTTTCGTTACAAATGTTACAAAAGTCTAAGTGGGTAACACATCACTGGTTTCCCAGCCTCATGGCCACTACTATTACTTACTATTACCAAGTAGCCCATTACAGTGATATCGAACAAGTATAATCGTGATTTCTGGTTACATGTAGCTTTACACAAAATGTTTTACAGCCTAGTTATAGTGCAGCCAGGTGTTAACGTTCTATAACACTGACCATTGTAAGCCGTCATATATTCATGTGACTGTAGTATGTCAAAGCACAATGATTTAGCTAGCTCAAGTGTTGAAAAATGAAAAATTTTAAAGTAAAGCATGCAAGAACTAAAGAGCATGTTCAATTGAAGTTAAATTAGTTGGAGATACTTGGGCAGTAAATAACGTGTCGAATTTGTTCACCTCCTGGTCAGTAAAGGGTCTGTAAAAGTCCAGTACAGTATGTGAGCCCAAGCTGATGGTAGTGACAGTAGGATGGTACAAGGGACCATCCTCATGGGCCTGTGATTGAAAGGAAGCCACAGTTTAGTCAAATAGCTATGACACTCCCTCCTCATTACTATCTTTCTAATTTATCCTCCTTACCATTATCCCCTCTCCTTGCTTATACTCATTCACCAGTACATGATTGGCTACTTTTCCTGCAAATGTACCAAGAGCAGAAATCTTTTTACAGTACTTGTGTAGCCAATCAGGTATCTTTTCTGCAATCATCCCTCTGGGATGTGGCAATCCACCTGCCAATAGACACATACGAAATATAGTAAATCAAATTACATTTTAATTATGATCATGATTGTGTGCTTATATCATCCTGTTTCAAAACAATCTGTTATTTTTTGCAGGAATAGCTAACATTGTTTCATTTTATAAGCGGTCTGTTTATGGTGGTAACTTTCATGACATATTGGTTGGTCTTTGACTTGTGCTCAAAATAGCTTTTGCATAAACCAAACCAAATATGGGCACCTGGTGCAGGGTTCTCACAAGTGATAGACTGATGAGCACAAATGCAGGAGCAATAATGCCAAGACTAAGAAAAACAACAAACTGCTGTAAATAATATAAGGATTTGTTTACATTGCAGGACAATGGCCCTATAGCAAAAATAAAAATGATACAGATAATGAACCCAGTTCAACAAAGTGGAGGCACTTCTGGGACATAAAAGAACATGCTTCATAAAATTCCCATTGCACTGTATAATTTTAAACCGTTTACGACGTGAAAACAAATAGTTTTGGTGGTCCTCCTTATATACGTCTTCATTATGCTAGTGAATGTATACATACCCCAATTCTGGAGCCTTCTTCCTGATAGCTGAGTCCATTTTGTTTTAGGTGTCTTATAAACCTGTGAAATAATGTGAGCACTGCTTTAAGAGATCATCACACTTGAGTAAGTATAGAAAGTCTTGTGAAACAATCATACACTTGAAGCTTCACCTGGCCTAATATTTGTACTTCCATCCCTACCAAATCACCTGTTGTAAAAGATATGCCTCTTCATCTTCTGATATGAAATCTGGAATGTAGTAAACTGTTGGTGGGGCCTGTGAAAAAATTATGGTTCGGTTAAAGATTCAGAGATTTCTTTCGCTCTTAATTGCATTATGTACATTGCAGTGTACATTTCCCCAATTTGGTACTAACAGGCCAATCTAAACCCAAGACTGATATTACTGAAAGCTGTAGTGTCCTTAGCGTTAAAGTTAAAACAATATCCAAAGCATTTAAGCATTTCACACTCCTCTCATTAGGACAATATGCTATTTTCTTTGGGTCACTTTTACTGTCCCACAATATCTTTTTGAAATTGCCACATTTCGAGGGAGTTGACATTAACATTCACTAAGTTTGGTTAAGTGATCTAACACAAGGTTAAAATGTGTACCATGGCAGGCATAGCCGTAGTTTCGTTTACTTTTGTATTATACTTCTTGTTTACGAAACAAATTTATAGAACATAATATATTATGTCAGTTTCGCCAGAACATTTTTTTTAAATAAATGTCAGTCTGGAGTAGGAAACCTTGAGGTCATCAATTGCTGTGCGTACGACGTACGTTGTCTATTTTTTTTGCTAGCAAAGCTAGGTAGTACTAACACTAAATAAAAACTGACAAATTGGCAAACAAGCTAGCCTAACATGGCTAACGTAACGAACCAACGATTGCTCAAGACGTCAAGTCGGGTCAAACGTCTTTGGTCAACGAGCGTTCAAACCTGCTGTTAGGGCCAACTTGTTTGTAAATGTATGTCGCCGGTGTTGTTGTACATGTATTGACTATCAGTAATACTACTAGGTCCAGGGACATGCAGCCCTTGCGACACCAATGTTAGCAACCTCTGAATCAACTGTGCACATAGCAATGCATTGAGTCTAACTAGGAAATGAGAAACACAAAACTTACATCTTTTATGACATATTGTTCTAATTCTTTCAAAATAGCAGTACACGAGTCGTCCATGTGTCCCCTTTAAGGAAACATGGATTAAGAGTGCAAATAAATAGAAAGATATTTGCATCTATTCCTGATATTTAATGCTTGCAAAAAGCCATTTGTACGCAGAAAATCGGTCAACGGCATCATCAGGGGGTCAGTCCACGCGAGAGCTCCAACGCTCGGAATGCGTCACGGGTTTTTTTTTGGGGGGGGGGGGGGGGGGGGGGGGGGGGGGGGGGGGGGGGGGTTGCCTACCAGATTGCTGAATTCATTTTAAGTAAAATTTTTATTACAAATATTTACATTCATTTAGATTTTATTATTTCAATGTCATGCATATATCAGGAGGTATTTAGTACTGTAGCTATATAATTACAGGGCAGCTTTAAATTTTTTATAAAAACAATTTGTGATTAGTGATGAAGTTATTATTTTACACAATCATTTAACATTTTTTACGAATTATATGCTTTGCAAAAATTAAAGAGCTGGCAAGAGTAACCTTATGAGCGTTACCATTGATTTAAATAGTGTATAATGCATAGACGTTTTTCGGCGATCTTGTATGTCCTTAAAACGAAATAGTTTGTTTAATATGGGAAAATACATAGATTTGAGTCACTTTCTTGTATATGTTTCTGCTGAGAAAAACACTAAGACTAGATGGTGCCACATTGAAGCATATAGCAAATAATAGGAATAAGCTACTGGCCATCTGCCAATTTACTTTGTATGTATCTGTATTGCTGTATTGCACACACACACACACACACACACACACACAGATATTACTATTAAATATATTGGCCAAAAGCGTAGGATGACTGAGGATGCCTAATAATAACAGTTTTTTGGGCTCATAGTAAAGGGGTGCTATTTTGACTACAAATGATATAGGGCTGTACATCTCATTTTAGCAAGAATCATATCATGAAAATAGGTTACCATGGTTACGCGGTGCATTTCTGTTCCGCAGTAGTCTTCACCTTCATTTTCCATTTATCTTTCTAAGGGATTTTGTCACTCTTCAGAGGTTTGAGGCGAGTTCTGTTTTTTTGGAATAGTAATGTGACTCATCCTTTATGTTGAGTTGACTTTGAATAAAGAGTCTACATATTTTGAATTAAATGCAAATGCATTCTTACTCGCACTTACCTGGCCATCCTCGTGAGGGTGCATTGCAGATCCTGAGTAGTAAGCACAGCTACAGGTCGAATCTTTGCAGGAGCATCTCCAGAGTGACATATTTGCAGTCCTTAGTACAACCCGTTACCTTGACAACATGATTTTTATCATTCAAGCCCATTGCTACCTTCTCCCAGTGTGGGTATCAGATGTGCTTGAACAGAGCAAGACAGAAATGAGGATGTTGGCGTTTGACTGAGATGCTTGCTGATATTTGCAAATGTTTTTTGTTTTATCAAAAACGTTGATAGTATTACAGTAGATGAGATATCAAAGATATCAGATTTACTTAGAAGATCTTAGCTCAACAGTTAAGCATAGAACATCTGCGGTCAGTAATGGTTGATTGCTCTTTACTGCTCTTATGTTCAATGTTTTTTAGTTTCCGTTTTTGGGCTCCTGTTGGGCTACCTAAATAGAGGAATTGTAATTACTTTTAAAATACCAATATTTTCCAATACCAATATTAATTATTTTACTTTTAACTATGAGAGACTGTATATACAGTATAATCAAATTTAAATTAATTGTTGAGGATGGTAAAGACATAATTGTCTGTCTGTGTTTGTCTGTCTGTCAGTCTTTCTGTCTGTCTGTTAAATTATCTGTATTTCTTCCTCCCTTCAGATCAGATAATTCATTAATTCGTTCCCTCCCTCCATCGTTTGCTGTCTTCCTTCTTTCCTTCCTCCTTCCCTGTCTTCAGTGTATTGGTCAAGCGTTATATAGATTTGACTGGTCCTGACAGTGGAAAGTTGTTGAATGCATCAGTGCAACTGACCACCTTACTGACAAACAGCAACTTGAAGGGGTGGGAATATGCAGATAAGCCTTAATAAATTAGGCCAGGGATTCAGCATCCTATTTCAAAGAAGTATCCACTTATAACATTGCAAGCTCGCAATTGCAATAAAATACCATCAACTCAAATAAGACAGAGGGCAGAGGGAGGTGGGAAGAATAAAGGAACAGAAGACAAGTGATGCTAAAATGAACATTTATAATGACTCTTTGTTGCTGTTGCCTCGCAAAAATAATCTTTAAAAAACAATTCAATATATTAACACTGAAATGCTGACTTCACTGGTAGTCCACGAGTCTTAAAACACAACTCACTGATTTTCTCGTACAAACACAATACTACAGTTACATTAAATAGTCATTACCCTTAAATCTATTAATGTATGATGTCAACATAAACGGAAAATAAAAATAATGCACAAAATAACACATACAACCCTTTCATTACCTCATCAAAGTTGCTGTATTTTTCAACAGTGTTTCTTTTAGAAAAGTAACTGCTTTTTCAAAAGCAGTAAACAGACTGGCAGCATAACAATACTGGTACGTATGTAGTGTTTGGGGGAAATGAGACAACCATTACAGTTTTCAAACAACTCAGTATGGAGGCTGCCTTTTGTGTTTATGGATTTCATATGGCACTCATACCGATAACTATTTCTTACAAAAGGTTTTCCTGTACTTTACAGGAATGACACAAAAATACAACATTGTCCTCTAATATTGTAAATAGAGAGGAATGTCATTCTAAAAGGCATCAACATGAAAGCCAACATCGGTTCACGTAGTATTTATCTTTTCCAGTATGTCTCAAACCTGAGACAATACAGTGGCTATGACATGACAGAGTTATGTTTCCAATCAACACAATTTGACTTTGTTTAGTTTTTACATCTTATGCTGTCAGTCCATTTGTTTGATTTGGAAAAACAGGAGAACAAAATGAATAAAATAAAAAAATTTACCTTCAGAATATAAATGCACAATGGAACAAAGAAGTTTGCAAGGTATTTTCATGCTTTTTATCAGTCGACACTTTTGTAAGATTTCAACCCTGCATAATTGTCCAGATGACAATTATTTTGAAACAAAAACATAACACGAAATGAAAGTGTTACAATAGTTCAAGTCTCTGCAAAGTTTGATAACACTTGGGGTTAAGTATCCAACACACAGATGAGCTTTTGAAGGTGGATAAAAGTAACAATGTAAATGGTAGGGTAAAAGGGTCAAAGAACAAAAATTATTGGCACAAATATAATTTTTTTAGGCAAATAGGTTCAAGGGTGATGTTAATAGCTTGAAAAATGTGAACGAACTTGGTTAAGAGAGCGTCTTAGAGAAAGTAAGAATACTTTGTCAGCTTTTACATACTTTGCCAAGCTTAAAATGTGCCCCAAGAGGTTTCAATTAAAGTTTAGAATACACTTGAAGTGAAAACACAAAAAAACAGAACAAACTTTTGGAATAGTATTGTTTTTGTTTGGCACTCTGTTGGCAAGATGTTTTAAACAAGTACTGATGATAGGTTGATAATAAGGTAAAGAGATAAAACACAGGCCTGGAACTATTTAAGTTAAACAGTTTTCTACGAATGAGGTTTGGGACTGGTACATATTGCTGGTGCGGCATTTTTCTAAGATTTGGCAAATATAGAATTGAGACCTTGAGTGACAATCTTTAACTTTAACAAACATAGGACTTTAGATTACTCAAGTAATATCAAACATAAAGTCAATGCCATAGTAATAATTTGTTTCAGGCCTGTAAAAAGTAGAATAATATTACATGATATGAAATTTATTATATTTGTACTTGGACATCACAAGTGATATCAGCACCTCTGCATATTTAAGTGAAATCTTCTCAGAGTTTGGCACAAATCTCCGCTGAATGGAAACTGAAGGAGAGGTTATGGATTGAATAAATAGGTGCCAATTATCACTTCAATTTGATAATATTACCTTCCCCAAAATTAATGGGGGTGAAGCTCGAAAAATTAAATCATACAGAGTAACAGCAGTAAATGACAACTGCTGAAAGTTAACATGTTCTTGTTTGTTTCGCACCCATTAATAGGAGATGTTAAAATTTGTAAGATGTGACCCATTGATCAGTAAAGTGCATTTATGCAACACCAAACAAACAGGATAGGTTTGACAGCAAATTAGAAGTTCTTAAAAAAATTTCTGGGTTATGACTGTGGCCGTGTATGGCCTACCTGACTATAGCTGAAATTTATTATTGACATAAATGTTAACTTTACATGTAGTTGACATTCCAGCCCTGAATTCACATTAAAAGACTGATAACAATCAACAAAAAATGGGAGTACATTCATAGATTAGATCTGGGCTTTCAAGCTGTGGTATAAAAATTCTTTAACAAAACTTACACGGAAGGTGTGGTGACGTTTAACCTGGTCTTAAAAAAAATTCATGCTTGGTTGGCTGTTAAGTTAAACACAGAAGAAAATATACTAAATAGCACTTCATGTTTGCTTATTTCACATTTGTAATACTCCTTACTGTACCTACTAAAAAAATATTTTGTGATACTGTGAAAACAGAATAAATCCTTTTGATAATATGACATGTGTTATTATTGGGCCAACAGGATAATAATGGGTTCCCTCCCAACTTACGATAAACAACTTGTTAAATATGAGGCGAGTTAACTTAAGATCTCTACAACTGACTGCATGCGACGTTATGTAATTGAATGTTACGAGAAACCTCGATTTTTTCTATTTATTTTTTCCTCCATAATTCACTTTGATACCATGCAATAGAAGACGTGCAAAAAGATAACACCTAACTCCACAAACACATTTTTTGATTGTTAATGGTTATGTTATGAATGCTTATAACATGTTATGCTTAGTCCATGCTGGCCTATAGAGACATTTGATAAAAAAACAGCAGTGCTTAAGCCACAGGTCAAACAAACACACAAGGGATGCATGGAGTGTAAAACAACATGGATCCATAAAAATCACAATCTTTAGCTCTTGCTCTATGTAGCTATGGGGTAAAACGAGACACAAACGTTTTTTTGTCCTTTGTAACATTATGTAACATTTGATTATCTTTTCTTGAACTAAAAAGACAGTGTTTGATTGGCACTTTATCAGCACTTCTAAACAAGTTATTGATATCTAACATTTGATCGCACATCTACAATTTCAGAAGCTGCAGAGGTCTAGTTTGGCACAGGTTGTACTATGGAGTCTATTATTACTTACTATCTTATCAGTAATGTATAGTATTCTATACACCTCATTTTATGCTCATTTCCTATGAGCATATTTCTAATCAACAGACCAGACATCTTTTCAACTAAAATATTTTGTATATTTTACTTTACTTATCAAATAGCAGCATTTTCATAACTTACAAAAAGTACATGTAAACCTATTCATTCAAAATCTTAGTTATTTCAAAGTTCCATACAACAGACATAACAAAACACAAAAACAGGACAACATGCTACTATATTGCTTCCAATATTCTTTACATTTTCTTACTGTCAAACTAAATAATCAATGACAGAAATATGGACACCACCTGTTGATGATAATTCATCATAATGCACAAACAAATCGCGAAGCTAATCTTAATCAGGCTTAGTTGGCACTCTCATCATCCACACAAATATAACAGTTCACATTGTATCGACAACTGCATTTGGACTACAAACTAGAATAGCTACAATAAAGTACATTTAGATAAAATGACATGACATACTGTATTCCACAGAAATGAATTAGTCTGTTTTAGATAAGTGGATATGCATAAAGGATGTCATTGTTTCGGCTTGAGGTCACAAACAAGTTCTCACCTTTCTCTCTCACTCCTATTTATCTTGCTATATATTCATAGGAGCCTAACATTCAGCTCAGTTTTTTTCAGTCAACAGATATCCAAGTATAATATAGATTTCACCACCTACCCCCTTCTAAAAGGCCATAGTTAATGGCATGTGCCTTTCTGAATTCTACTTGTTTTCCTTTGAGGGAATTTAGATCTGTAGTTTAAGCAAATGGTGCTGGTTGGTCTGGTGGGTGTCACAGTTTTAGAGGCAGGTGTTATCTGTGCATTTTAGCCTTGTGAACTCAACGTGCTGTGAAAATGTTTACATACCCTTATGACCTATAGTGCATAACTCTCATCAATCACTTCAGCACACCCTGCTACCCCAAACATTGCCACCCATGAGTAGGCAAGAGAGGAGGAAGCAGAAAGGGAGAGGGTTGAGAAGGAAGAGACAGGAATTGTGGCATAGCAAGAATCTTGAGAGATGTTAAAAAGAGCACATGTAGGGATTCAGATGTTTAGAGAATGATAAAAGTCACTGTGAGCAGAAAAGGGTAAAGTTGGCACAATCATTAATCAGACAGCGCTGAGGACAGATTTCCAAAAGCTTAGCAGTGTAGTTGCATTGCATAAAATGCATATAATGTACCTTGATTTGTGCTTGTATCTTCAATCCGCGCTAAAATCATTGGCTCCTTATGCTTTTAACATATGGCCAAATTTAGGTAGAACATTTTAAACTACTGTACAGTCAAAAACTTGTCTAAAATACATTGAAAATAAATGTGTGAATCCAATTGTAATTTGGTTAAACATATATAACAATTGTAGTAAAATTATTTGTGATATTCTTTAGTTAATATGTTTATGATTTTAGTATGTAATTATAATTCATGTTTGTAAGTTGACACCAACCCTCACAGTTACAGTACGTGTTTCAGAGGTTGATCACGGAGTTCAGTTTGATAGACTTCTTTGAAATGAGAAAGTGGGTCAGAATAAGACTTAAGACTTAATATTATGCAGTAACATTTTGGGGGGATTGACTGATTAGTAAAAAAACGAATTAAATCAATGGGAACAGAGCAATTCTATGTTGTGTAGTGTTGGTCAGCAAAACAATCAGGAAATATAATTAAAAAGCATAGGGGAAGATAATTATTGTTTCATTGCCGGCTGTTTGATTCCGTTCCAGCTATAGGCCTGTATTGTATAGGCCAAATAGATATTTACATAAAAATATTAACACTTGGCTCACTAGGGACAAACATACTTTGCGTTGTGTCTCCTTCATGTCTCACAGTGCAGTCTAAAGAGACCCAGTGTAATCAGGATGAAAACCATGGATAGCAGCACGAAAGCAAACCAGGGTAATCTATTTTTTAAAGGATTATCTAGATATTTACCCTGTTTGCCAAGCATTTGTCATCACACAATGATATATTTATGCAATGCTATTTTTATGCACTACATTCCCAAATTTACCTCGTGTAAATATATTTTATGAAGATAGGTTGTTGGAAAGGCCAATTGCCAAAATATTTGTAATTTGATTGGATTCAAATTGAGATGAATGATAGATTTAAAGTCAAATCCAAGCTATTTCCCTTTTTTGAAGCATCTTAACTGTCACGTGACCGCCGGTGCACCATAAAGCACTGTTTCTTTGCTCACAGATATTGGGCCAATTAAGGTTTTTATGTGTTGAAACGGTTTCATAATTTTGGATGATGTTATAATTTCAGTATTTCATTAGTATGTGATACACCATGCTGTTTGTAGAACTATTTTATCTTCTTTCAGTTGATGCGTTGCCTGATGCAATTTATCCAGACCTGTCTCTAAGGCAAATGATTGACTATAACAGAGCCTATTCTATCAAAACAGGGCTGCCCACAGTGGCAGGAGAAACAGTCTGAATTTGCAACAAAAAAGGAATTGTGATATGATGGTTACATCTTTTAGACTGACTTATATGGAATCAAGTCCTATTCCATTGATGGAAAGGCCGAGCTAGATCCCATGGTCTACTGATGAGTGGACAACACTTTGGATTTTACAATCAAGTAGCGGGAGAATATTCTCCAAAGGGATTTCAATTTAGTTATTTCATGGTAAAGGCTATATAAACCTATCTAGTGTTATTATCAGTAGCACCAAAAGGGGTCCAGTATCTAGGCCTACTTCTGTGGGTGTGTTTTTTAATTGGAGTATGTGTGGAAGAGACGATCTATGTGTGTTTGTTTATGTACATTCCAGTGTGTCTCCCCCATCCTCTAAAGTTGAATATTTAACCCCTGAACTATACTCGCAAACAGTAATTGTGCAGTTCTGACTGGATATGAACTATACAATTGTTTCACTGCAATTTGTTTGATCCCTGTAAATAAAAAATAACAATAATACTGTCTTTACATTCAGATCAACCTGAATTCACAGGTTTTAATAATCTACTTGTGAATAAGATCATGTCAATACGAAATAGAATCATAAAATAAATCATAACCAAATTAGATTTTCTCCAGTACTATGTGAGCCATACTTTGACATAGGTCAGTACTGGTTTTTCACAGATGGTTTATGCAAATAATTGATTTTAAAATTGCTCCCCCATGGTCCAAGATGACCTCACTAGCTTACCATGGAATCTCTCCCATTTAAACAATGCATTCGGCATTGAATAAACACAGCAGGTTTAGTGAAAAAGTAAAAACTATCTGCATTTTAGCTGTGTAAAAACTCAAACGACTCTCAACTCACCGGGAGCCAAGGTCTGCAATTAAAAAACCAAAACAACAAAAGGAGAAGAAAAAAACAAAGATTCCCCCCAAAAAACAGCAATGAGGTTTTTGAAGAGGGTGAAATCAGGTGGCCTCACCCTTGAATCTGCAGCGTGGCAGTGGACCAGTTCAGCTTACTCTGATCATCATCATCATCTTCATCATCATCATCATCATCATCATCATCATCATCATCAAAAGGACTCGATATAACTTTTAAAAAACATCAGGACGTCAATCCTAAAAACACATTCACATATCCCACACACTTATCTCGGTTTTCTCCACCACCTTCTTTTGTGATCTTCCCTTGTATATTGAAATATTTAACGGATATTTGGACGTTTCTTCTTTTTTTCCTGTTACCCTCTTTCCTTTCTTCTTTTCTGTCTCCATCCGTCCTTTCCCCTCTCTTATACCGTTTAGCCCACCTTCTGTGGGTTGGTGGCACGCACGCCCTGCTCGTACGTGATTCGCTGGCTGATCAGATACTGGGCAGCTTGCGTTGCTGCTGGCGACCCTGTTATGGTAACTTTACGGTTCCGTGTGCCCGGAATGAACTCTCCTTTTTTGGAGATCTGGATGCGGGCGCCCGTCAGCTCCTGGTACTCAACCAACGTTTTCCCTCCTTTGCCCAGAATGGCACCGACAAGATTCTCTGGAACAGCGATCTCTACCACATCTTTGGCCCCGTCGCCCAGCTTCTCTGTGGCTAGCAGGGATGAGGCCATTAGTGGCGATGAGGCGTTCAGGTAGCCATTTGACGCCCCTGTAGCAGCTGCCAGAGAGCCCAGGGAGAAGCCACCCAGGGCCGCAGCTGGGTGGCCTGCACCGCCAGAAGCATCGCTGGCGTAGGAAGCCAGGAGGTTAGCTGCAGCGGCAGCTGCCGGGTTTGCGCTAGCCGCAACAGCAGCAAGCACCCCAGAGGCAGCGGCAGGATTGAGACCAAGGCCTAGGGTGTTGGTATTGTAGCCATAACTGGCTAGCGTGTTGAGAGCTGAGGTGATGGCCAGCAGGTCGTTACCAGAGAAGCTGGACATGGTAGCTGGAAAGGCGCCCATTCCTGCCAAGCCAGCCTGGCCCAGGAGGCTGGAGGCAGTGGCGGCGGCTGCAGCTGCATTCGGCAGCACCTCGGCCGAGTTAGCATAGGGGGAGCCAGTGGGGTTGGAGTTTGCCACTGGACCAGAGATGTTGGAATAGCTGATGTTGAGGCAGCTGCTGCTCTGAGGATCCTCCTGGATCTTCTGCACTATGATTTCAACAGCCTTGCGGTTCTGTTCAGGCTCCCCACTGATGGTGACCACACGCTCCTGCAGGTTGATGCCCTCGGGTTTCTGAGAGAGCTGCACCCAGGCACCTGACTGTTCCATCACTGCCTTCACTGTGGCTCCACCTTTACCAATGATAAGCCCAGCTGTGCTATTGGGAACTATCAATTTAGCCTGAAGAAAAAGAGAGAGAGAGAACGGAATAAAAAAAAGAGTTAAAGTAAGAATGAGAGAACAATCTTTCTCACTGAGTCAGTCTACTGTCCCAGTCCCTGCTTTACTCAGCAATTTGTTAATCCCAGGGGTTTAGGCTGCAGCTGCTGCTCATTTCTGTCTAACTGTGTAGGACTGGAGGGTAAAAATAACCCCATGCCCTCACATTTTCCTGACCCCAAGGCCTGGTTTGCAGGCCAGACACCCGACTCTGAAAAGGTGTGTTGGAAACTCATTTATGGTGCCTCAAGTTTACCTTTTCTTTAGTTTTAACAAATGCAAGCAATTCTGAATGTGATTTACATATATAAAAAATATATATATAACGTGGATCCTTTAATACCTGTTATGAATTTATCTTTAACAGAGACATTTGGTAGGCATTTTAAAAGCCATTGCAATCTTTTTATTTTTTGTATTTATTTGGATTTACAAAATAAAATAAACTATATTTAACAAACAATAGTCTATAAGTAATAAAGCTTTCCCCATATTGCAATGGGAAATGATAGCTGTCCGACTAGGTCAACACATTGGTAAGTTGTGAACCAGTTCAGGAAATCAGGGTTTTTAAATGTGAAGCCCCAGCAATGTATCTATGCAATGCAATAGGCTATATATGAGCCTTGTTTATGGGTTAGATAAAATGTTAGATTTGTTTTGCGCTGCCAAGTTGTAGCTGTACAGCTCAACCTCTTGTCTGAATGTCTATTTTTCAAATACAAGATAGGTCGAAATGTAATTATAATAAAAAAAAAAAATTATTTGTTTATTTTATTTCATAATATTTGTTAATTTATTCTAACTGGCCTATCAAAAAAATCATTCCCATCATTTTACATTAAATCACTTTTTTTGTCTGAATATCACGTCACTTATGTTACAGGAAAACATAATGATCTGTGATATTATTTTATAGAACATTATTGTAGTTAATGTTGCACTACTTTTGCTATAATCACAAAAATAAAAAGGTTTAACCTGGAGGCTAGAACTTTCTACCAATAATAAAAAAAAAGATTACTAAGATAATTTATATTTTGGCTTTGTAATGCCAAGAAGCATTACACATTAAAATGTCTTTAGGAATATGTCTGATTCAACCAAGAGGATACTGTCCTACCTGTTTGACACGGTCAGGATTGACTGTGGTCTGTGGTTGCAATATGCTGACTGGCTCCGTTTTCTGTGCACTCTGTGGCATCTCACGGACCTTCTCCGCAATGAAGTTGTGGACTCCATTTAGTGCTTCAACTGTACCTTGTATCAGACACACTCGTTCTGTGGTTCCTGGGGAGAAAGGATGACAATATGTCACTATGAATTAAAGGGACCCTAGTCGCTACTACTACATACTATGGCATCAATGTTTGTTGATTTTTGTTGTCCTATGTCCAAGTTGGCTGTTAAAAACTAAATTTGTTTTGTCAATTATGATTACTCTGTGTCCAAAGCTTATTAACTTGAATTGAATAAATACAATAATTTTCATTTAATGCAAGCAGCGTACCAATGCAAATAAGTCTTAACCAAATTAAAATGTACAAGCACTCTAAAAGTGTACATGAAACCTTAATTGGGATTAGTTACATGTTGTAAGTGTGCATGGTATAGAAGCACTGATGCGATATGGTCAGATGTCTTCTATGGAAATGTCCATGTATAAATAAAAATGTACAGCATTACTTGAAGTGTGTGAATTTATTGTCAGAGAGCAAAATCAGTTATGACACAAAACTAGTCACAGACACAAAAAACCTTAAAATATAAAGTATTGCTGTGCCACTTGAATCTTGTACATCACACAAAAAACGATTGGGGGACAGATGATTTCTCTTAAATGACTCCAGAACTGGAATTTTTAGTATGTCCTCACCACACTGCCCCCACACAACACATTTTACACACACACTTTTCCTTCTTGCGAGTTTTTTTCTACACCCCTGTTGTCAGCCCTACTGGAATTCTGTTGCTATAGTTAAGGAACTGCGCTTTGGAAGCAGGTGATGCTACAGCGCTTCCATTCTACTGCATGCCTACTTTTCCTTGACTGCTTTTCTTTCTTACCAGCCTCTTAAGTGATGCTCTCTATCTTCGTAAAGTATTGTCTACTCATTGTCATGCAATTTATTTAATATCAAATTAATAATAGCCCAAATATGTTCCTGTTTTAACTAAACACAGGCATGGATTTACACCTACTTGGCAGTGTGGACACATGCTTGTATTCAGTAAAACATCTTGTATTTGCTTACATATATTAAAACAAACCATGAGAGAGACATACGGATTTTGTTCATTAGAAGAATATAACATAGGCCTAGGGAATTCTGTCTTTTTGGAAAGACCAGTGTATTGAAATGGCCATGCCAGTTCGTTGGTGACAGAACCTAGCAACTATGCTCCACTCTGAATGCTTTGTTTTTATAAAGGTGCTAAGTTTATGGTGTTTGTTGACGCAAAAAGAAACTAAGTGAAAGGGTTGGCAAAGGAAATTGGCGTACCATAGCGCCTTAAGAAGAGCACTAGCGGAGGTGAAGTACCATCTCCACTCTTGTATGTTTCTATCCCCCAATCTACTGGCAACATTGCTCTGCTTAGGCTCCTGACATTTTGTACCATCTTTTAATGTGATTTCATATCCCCTTACAAGATTGGTTTTCTCACACACATCTTCCCTGTAACCACCTGTCTACATGCAGGCAATGTCTGTCAGGGTTCCCAATGCATAAAGGCCACTCCTGGAGACCATCCAGCCTTGAGATTCCAAGCTTTGAATTATTGTCACTGTTTTCATATCCAAATATTCAACCATATTGACTTTCACTAGCAATGTGGTGGGTATTTAGGCATTCATTGGTCATTATTTTACATGCTAGCCTAGGGCGAGATTAAATAGTTTATACCTCCAAACTATGCACCTTAAATATTTGAAAATCTTAAGTGCTGTACAGCAGTACACCTTAAGATCTGAAAGGGATATGTAATAAAACAAGAATAAGGGAGCCTCAAAACAAGAGTAAGGAAGAACCTTGATTCTTTACTTTGTTCAGTGAAATTCAGCCAACGCCTACACTGCAGTTATTTAACTGCAAGGAGGCCTATAAAGTCCTAAGAACAATTTACAACTTTGGCAACTACAAAATGGGGTTTTGAGCATTATTACCTCAACCGATAGCAATTCACCATTGTTGCGTTGGTGCTTTTCAACTAATCAAAAACATATGGCCTCGTATTTCTGTGACATCATAACATTTTTATCTCTCTGCTGCACAGTAACTGTATATGCTAGCTGGGCAAACAGCCAGCTGCCAAAAGCAAAGAGTTGTTGTTTTTTTTGTTTAAAGATCATTGTGCTCAGACCATGAGTTCATACACAGGTTTATTTTCAGCTGTCAGGAACTGAGTCTTTGCTTGAATGACTGTACAGTATGACCAAAAACAGCATATTGTATCCATAGAGGATGGATACATTTCTCCTGTATCCAGTTTCAGTAAGTAGCCAATTAAAAAGGTGTATGAAGCCTGTGCAATACAAGGCAAACGTGCAAACAAACAAAACCTAAGATGAATCGCTTAATACCATAGGAACCTTGCTCTGGCTTTCCAAACTATCAAAAACAAGTGCTGTGAGAAGAACCAAGTCACGAGAAAGCGAAAGAGCAGGGAGGAGACTTGGCTTGTGTGAGAGCAGCTTCAGTACAGCTGGGGTAGGGTCACATCCAGAGAGAGATTGAAACAGGCTATTTCTGTGAGTGCCCCTGTCCTCCCCTCGCTCACAATCATGCATCATCCACACCCTTCAGTATCTCCAGTCATTCATCTGAGACCTCCACAGCAGGGCCCAGTCGCACCGATCCCATCAAGGCTTTGCCATTCATTGTTTCATGTCTTATCCTGACTGATGGGGGGTGTGAAGTGGGTGGGATTCTTAAGGCTATCGATCCTGAGAGGTTTGAAGAGAAAAACGGGTCAGTTGGTGTTCTTATTGTTGTAGTGTCGTATTCAGTGGGAGCTCAAGTTGATACAAGATAACAGGTGATGAATGAGCTATTGGCAATGCCATTTGCATTACATGCAAGTACAAGTTTCAAGCGCCAAGTACCGGTGGACAAAATGTGGATGAAAAGCTCTACCAACATTGTGTCTTATGTAGTCGGCCTGTGCAGGTCACCATTGTGTCTGCTATCTTACAAAGTTTTCCCCACCCCCTCGGACACGTTCTAGCTCGGCATAACACCTGCTGTTGTATTTAAAATGTTCCACACTGTATTTTAGTGAAATACACTTTTTTATGCAATAATATACAATGTGAGCAAGAATTTAATTGCACAATATGATCAAATAAATTCTGATTACCTAAGCTTCCAATGAATAAAAAAATTATAACTTTTTAACGATATTGCAGAGGCAACTCAATACAGCAAAACAAGCCAGAACATTGTAAGGTTCATATTTAAATAGAAAAGAATTCTTGCTTTTTATAGCCCTCTAAATATGCACACACTAAACTATATACTGTTTAATTACACTGTCATTGTATGGTGTCAAGTTGGTGCCTATTGTGCACTATGTAGTGTTATTTTACTTTTGGGAACCATAGCACTACCCAATCAAATCGCTGCCAGCACTCTCTCCCTGAACTTGTCTTCTCACTCATCACAATAGTGGGAAGGGGGAGGGGCGGAGCAGGTGGTGGTATATCAAAACAACCACCAGCTTAGTATGGAAAGAAGATACAACAAAAACATTGACCTCCTAGTCAGAAAAAGAGGAGATAAAAAGGTGTATAGTAAGGGGAAAAAAGGGTAGTACCCATTGCCGAGCAATTCTGAAATAGTATGCACATATTTTTGAATTGTTTTCTTCAGATGAGAGGGTACACATTTGGAACCCCCTTTAAAACATGTATCAGTCTTCTCCTCTTAGCCAAGGTCAATAATCTTTTCCAATATGCACTTCATTTATCATACCTAACTTAAAACAAACGTACAAAACTTTCTGCTTGAAATATTTGTAAAAAAGTACTTAATTAAATTAATGATTCTTTTAAATTAATAAATAAGAAACTACACATTACCTAATTATTGTGAACAATTGATTAATTCTTAATTAATTTCTAATCATTGCCGGACGGAATTAAATGTACATCTATGGTAACCATGGATCATTTGGTTCCATTAGTTACAACAAGAGACATCTGGACCAAATCAACAGCGAGCAGCACAGCACCTGTTATATTTCAGCAGGTTGAAGCCTCTTATCAGGCATGAAGGACAAAATACTGTTCTAAGAATCAGGCACATCAGAGCAAGATGTTTCACTAGCAAATCAGGAGAGGGTCACCTTGTCCAAATGAAATGCCCTGGCCTGAAGTAATTTCCTAAATATTCTGTAGTTCTAAAGGTCACTATATTAAGACTAAAGGTAGGTCTCACATTCTGGGATTACATTAAAATTACATTGTATAACATACAGTAATTTTCTTCTAGATGATTTTAGAAACCTGTGACAAGTCACCATTAAGGTGAGTACTCTTACCTGGGTAGAAGTCTTTGGATTTGGACAGCTTGATGGTGGCACCAGTCTCTTTCTGCAGCTGTACAATGGTCTGGCCGCCCTTGCCAATTATAGAGCCGGCCGCATAGCTTGGGATCAGCACCTTCAGGAAGTACTCACCCTCTTCTGGGGAGAGACAGAAAGGGAGTTGGTCGGAGCTTGTAAGCCTCACCATACATCATATACAATATACTGGAACCCAGACCTAACATCCACCTTTTTCCAAATCTGAAACGTCATTCCACAGTTCCAAACAGGATTATTATGTGGAATAAATTAAGTGTTGAGTGATTTCTTATTCTTATTTGTTATGGTGAAGTAAAAAAGGTTCTTGTTTCATTAAGAGTGCACATCTTTCTATGTTCTAGTCCCACTTTTCAGGGTTCAGCAACACGTTCAGTGACATGTCCCAGATATTTTGTGGAGTAAACGCTGACCTCCTTTCCAGTTTGCAGTGGTCTAATTTTAACCGTTTTCAAGGAGTTTTAGTACCCTTTTTGCATAGAACTAAATAAATGTAATGTAAAGTGAATCAAGCTGAGGAACAAAAAACTTGTGTGGAAATTATATGACGTAGCAGGGCAGAGTACTATTACTCAGAGTGTTCAATGAGTTTAAATCACAAACTGCCCAATGCCTTTGAAGCATGACTTCTAATACATTGTGGTCCTGACTAATGAGTGGAAAATAGGAGAACATATGGGACACAAATCACTCAGATTAGTTCAAAATGAATACTGACAAGATGGGTTTAGTCACCTACATTGCAGAATTCCGTATCTTTAAGTGGCTTCTACCAGTCAGTGATTGACAGCTCATCAGACAGACGTGGTAGACTGAACACGCTGTATTTACTCTGAGTGGAATTCAGTCCACTTACCACATGTTTTGGATCATTAAGACTTAATTAACATGAAGGTGAGTACTGTGTCTGTCCAAACAAACATTGAAGAAGTTAATCCAGAGACAGGCAATAATCTCAGTATTTATATTAATACTAGTGTGTTTGTTTCTGGGATGGCAATAAGGAGCATGTACACAGATTGCATCTCTAGACTCGTGGACACGGTGATTGCAAATTAAGAGAAAATGTTGCACCAGCAATGCATGTTGTGTTCTAATAGTCCTATATGTGTAATATACAGTTGTGTGAATATGTATTTGTCCCCCTGCTGTTTTTGTTTATTTTCCTATATTTACCACACTTAACTGTTTCATATCTTCAAACAAACTCTGTCCTAAAACAAATGCAACCTGGATTAACAGAAAATATAGTTTAGAAATTATTATTTAATTTATTGAAGGAAAAATTGTGTAATTGAATAGTCATAACACCTTGGGGAAAAGTAATTGCCCCCCTAGTAACCTAATTGATCAATGAAACAAATTTTATTGAAAATAGGATTAAATTAGCAAAACCTAGTTGATTACTGCCAGCCCTGTTCAATCCAAACACACACCACTTAAATAGAACAGTTTAAGCAAACTGAAGTTGGCTACAAGGTGTCAACAAGCAACACACTATGCCAAAGTCAAAAAAGATTCCAGACGAGCTAAGACAAAAAGTGGTTTAGAGTCTGGAAAGGGGTACACAGCCATTTCTAAGGCTCTATGAGTCAACAAACAACAGTGAGAGAACCATTATCTCCAAATAGAGAAGCTATAGAACAGTTGTGAATCTTCCCAGGAGTGGCTGTCCCACCAAGATTACTCCAAGGGCACGTCAAAGATGAAACCAAGGCAAATTTCTAAAGAACTGCAGGCCATATTAGCAACAGTTAAGGTCAGAGTTCATGATTCCACAACAACATTGCTTGTCTGGCATTTGCCAAAAAAACACCTGGATAACAACCCAAGTCTAAGCTAATGTTCTTTGAACAGATGAGGCTAAAATGTTATTTTTTAGAAGATAGTCTGGACAAAAAATAATACAGGATTTCAGTAGAAGAACGTCATACCAACAGTTTAACATGGTGGTGATAACATACTGGTGTGGGGATGTTTTGCATCTTCAGGACATGGGTGACTCATAGATGAAACCATGTATTCTGCTATCTATCAGAAAATATTGAAGCAAAATGTCCGCCCATCAGTACGTGAGCTGAAGCTCAAACGTAACTGGGTTATGCAGCAAGACAATGATCCAAAACACAAGCGCAAATCCACCACTGAATGGCTAAAAAGAAACTGATTCAAAGTTGGACAGGCCTGGTCAAAGTCCTGACTTGAATCCCATTGATGTGCTGTGAGGGGGGATCCTAAACGAGAAGTTCATGCAAGAAAACCCTCCAATGTGGCTCAGAAGAGTGGGCCAAAATTCCTCCACAGCTATGGAAAAGACTGATGACAAGTTATCATCATAAGCGTTTGGTTGCAGCCATCGCTGCTGAAGGTGGCACAACTCTTTAGTAAGTTCTGGGGGCAACTTATTTTTCACCATCTGTTATGAGTGTTTGATCCTTTCTTTCCTTCAAAAAACAAAGTAATCATTGAAAAACCTGTATTTTCTACATTTCATATGGTATTTGTTTAAGGATAGAGATTTAATTTAAGATATGAAACAATTAACTGTGGCAAATATGGAAAAATTAAGAAAAATCGCGCGCACGGGGGGTGGGGGTGGTGTATATATATTCAGGCAACTGTATGTTGTTTTCTAAGTGTACGAACCTTAGGCTTTATTCTATTTCGAGTATGTGTGTCTGAATGATGCAATGACGTCATGGTGGGACCTCTATAGCTGCTTTACTAGCAGAAAAGGTTGACGTCACTCCATTGAGCAAGAAAATTCATATTGTTATAATAATTCCCTAAATGATACGCATCTCATACAGAATGGCAGGAATATCTACCGAAATAGCTGTTTTAAAATAGATGTCAGGGTTTTTGAATGTGTCGAGACATTCAAACCTTCACTGACAGAATTCATTTGAGCACAGAAATACAGGCAGGATGAATGGATGGATGTGGAATGGCCAGATCTGAGACTGACCTTCTGTTTGCCTCCGTAAATGGACTCATTAGATCCAGATCATAATGAACATGGCACTGTGACATTCAGGGATTTCACAGTCAGCCTACTTGTCAGCTTTGTTCCTGATATCATTAATATGCCCCTCATGTTCAATTGGTATAGTCGTTTTTTTAGGTAAACAAAATGCCTTGATATCTTCTCCCGTCTGTACACACTACATTTATATCTTAATTGTACATAGTTATTTTATAAAACGATGCAGAAATCAATGTGGGCAAGATTGGAGGCCAGCCAATGCATTTGATAGTATAACCGATACATAATACTAATCAATGATCTAGCTCGTCCAAGCAGAACACCTCTTATCTCGCCAGGTAAAACATTGGGAGACGATCACATTGACAACCTATTATTCATTGTTGTAAACCCTTTTAAAGCACCTTTTCAAGATTTGAGTGACAATAAAAAAATGACCTTGGTACCAAGAGCTCACCAGAGGCAGTATTACAGTGGTCATAATACCTTTAAAGGATTTCTACTGTCATAGGACTTTGCGTTGCCTTGCCTATCCACACTGAACAATAGAGATGGAAGTCCACCCGTCCTCTGTTGGACCTGTTGTTGGTAGCCAAGCACAAACCCTACTTTCAATGCATCTTAAACCAGGGAAAACACAGTAGGCGAGCAAGCCGCTGAGATTCCCTCCATTGCTTTCGCAGCGGCATTTGCTGTCATTATTTAATAATTAATTCCATCCAAGTGTCTGATATCACAGTAACAGGTTTCAGTGGCGTCATGTGGTAGAGTAAACATGACAATCTGTTGCTGCAATCCGTCAGGGTTAGTTCAAACCCCTGATTCCAACAGTGGAGGGATAGCTTAGTAGAAGACAGACACTGAGCCAAATGTGTTTAGTGAAGTCACTCAAAGGGGGGTGGGTCAGAAGGAAATGCCTTGTGTCCAGCATCCCTCCCCCCCCCCCCTATCACCACCACCACCACCCCCCACACCCCCCCACACCTTAAAGTACACACTCTGCATTTCAATGGACCAACCTGCGTCTGACAGGCAGCAAGGACGATGGAACAGACCAGGCAATAATGAAATGATTATAGCATATCATGAAATCAAATGCCGCTTGAACACTAATTCAACAAGTATAAGGTAAAGACTTTGGCTCTTACCCATTCTGAAAACTGCTGGTTCAAATCCTTGTCAGATCGCCATCAATGCCCGGGTGCAATCTCTAAAGGGTACCTTAACATTAGACTAGGCATAGGTGCAATGGTGGCGTTGAGGAATGCGGCCAGTCAACCTTTTTCAACCGAGGTCTAATACATCAGGGGTTGCAAAAAATAAAAAGATTTCACCGCAACATCCAAGCCATGCCTGCAGCTGGCCCGAGCTTCAATTGTCGGAGAAAATGCTAATGCTGGCTCTCAGTGTTTTCAGTGAAAGACGCCACGCATTGTTCAAGCCTGCACCGGTTTGAAGGGGGGGGTCTTCCCTGCCGCATCACCCTTTTCACTGCTCTCATCCATATTCATCGAGTGGTCTGTCCGTCTGCAGCAGTATGGAGGACTGACACCCTGGCTGGCCAATCAAGAACCTCGTCCATCGCCACGTCATGGCCCCACCCCCAAAAGTCTGTCCCCCAAAAATTACATTTTCTCCCCCACTCCGCCTCTTTTGACGCAGCACTATAAAGCGTAGAGGCCCCATTCACTTCATATTTTTGAGTAAAGTGACAAAAACGTAGCGTGATGGGGACCAGGTATGCGTGGTAAATCGTAAAACGAGTAAGGTGACCTTGAGTGATGGTTGAAGAGGTGTGTGGACGGTGGATGATGGAGGTGAGGAGAGGAAGGATCTATAAGAGCGTGCTTTACGCCTACCACTTCTCCTTATCCCCCTTCTCCCCCCTTCTCTATCCCCTCAGACAGCCATGTTTGAGAGGAGGGGTTGGGGGGTGCTCATCAACCACTGCAAATGGCAGTGCCGCAGAATGGTGGAGGGGGGCGACGAAGCCAATCACTATGCCTATAAATCGTATATAGTGAGGTATTCTATGTGAGTGTGTGTGTGTGTCTAAGTGCATGACTACGGCAGTGTGTGTGTCTGCATGAGTACGTGGGGGGTGGCTTGGCGCTGGTCAATAGTAATTTCCAGGGAACCTCTCGAAACAGAAAGCCATATTTGTCTTGCTGCTTCAATTTACTAAGATATATTTTCCATCTTCAATGTTTTCACACCATATTAGCAAACTGGTATTTCAAAATATCCACTTGGTCAATTGTCTTTTTCAATTTCATCCAGAAGCATAGAACGAGAAACCAATTACATAGTTTTTTTTTGCCAAGATCTGCTTTAAACATAGCCTTCCTTTAGCCCCCCTCTCCTCCATCCCCAAATCTGTTCTCTCACCATTACTCTCAGTGTCTCTCTCATTCCCACTCTCATTGCCACCTGGCAAATTCACAGTCCACTCACGTCACATCGCTCTGCAAGGGCACCTGTGTCCTTCTCACAAAAAACGGCACACATTCCAGTGCCAGCCTTTCCATTAGCAACATTACCATATCATACTTAATCCCTCAGCTACACAGGCTTAGGAGCCGCATGCTAGCCAGCAACAGGGGCTCACGACATGGGTAATTACAGACAAAATTTGCATCAACAATGAATGAAAGAGATGCTCATTTTAGGGAGGGGTGCATCAGAAAAGATGCATCTTTCATCAGTCATCCTAAAGGTACCCTAAGGGGCTGTAGAATTGGACATCGATTGATGCCCTCAATCGGTGTGGAAAATAATAGGTGAAAGGTGTTTTTACATCATAGCCTACATAGAATAAAGAATACATATAATTTATAGTTTAATGAGTAGTTTGACAATAATGACAAATAATATCAAGATAATGTGACATATTGATACTATCATACCTTTTTGATATGTGGTACGTAAGTCATTTATAATCTGCACCAAAGCTATTTCCCTGGGTCCCTTTATGTGCCTGTTTAAGCGTGTATTACAGTTTTGACATGTCTTTTGTTAAGAACAAAGACTACTGGTACACCAGTGTACACACCAATCAATTCTCCATTGAAACAATTATCATAGCTCAAATTTGTCCCAGAGCTGGTATAGCATACTTGCTGTTCTGTAGATTTATAAATAAATATTTATTTATTTATATAATTTTGAGAGTATACTTCATTGACAAAGGCCGATCTAATCAAGTATCAAAATGGACAGGTCCTTATATCATAATCCTTCATTTTACTCCAATTATTGCAATGCCACCACTACTCAGAATAATCATGATAAGTAGGCAAAATGCAAATGCAATATCACATTCTTGTTGGCCAGTCAATTCCCATTTGACAAAGAAACCAATGGTGTTTGGGTAAAACTAAATGAAAGTTATTTTCCTGGGCAAGGGTTTTCACAACTCAGTGATTACGCCCTCCATCCTTCTTCCAGTAAATGGAAAACGTAATGCAAAACCTACCGTACAGATGTGAACTCAAAGGTGACTGACGGGTTTAAGACCGATGCGAGTCAAGTGACCCACTAGCTGATTATTCATTGGCCGACTTCTCGTTTTCATGTTACATGAGGCCAGAAGTTGTCAATTGTGTTAAACTGATTTTCACACATCATTTTGCCCATTTTATACATATTGTAGGACATTTGGTTAGTTGAATTGTGCTAGGGATGTTTAATTTCAGTAAAGCTATTCCAATTTTAATGTCTTCTGTTGCAGTTAAATATATTTTTATCGGTGTCTGAGGCCTCGTAACACGATACGGCTTGATTTATGCGCAAGGGACTGCTGCTGAAGATGTTAATAAAGCGACTTTCTTACCTCCCGTGTTTGTGCGTTTGGTACAGCAACCAGCCTCCTCATTTGGAGTTTCCAGTGGTCGTTTACGGGAGTCGGGGGAATCCGACTCCATGTGGGGTTGTTGATTGTGATGGTGAGGATTCGTACATATCCCGTTATGTTCAACTGCTCCACCGGCCATCATCATTTTCCGACCAGTACCTTACCGAAATGCGTAATTCCACCGCGCCCTCACAACATAACATGTACAGCAATGGCGAGTTTTCTAATGGACAAGTTCACTCCGTTTTGTTTCCTATTGTCTTAAAGCTTTTGCTCCTTGATAACAAAATGTCAGGCAACAGCTCTTTTCGCCCTTCTGCTCTTCGGCTGTTGACTAAGCGTCACAGAAAGCTAAATATAAAAATCCATGGAGTGATTGCATTCATTAGCTCTGACACTTAAGAAGCTTGAGAACAATTGTCTTGTAGGTATGCGGACACCAAGCCAATCACAGTGCCTTGAAAATAAGTGTTCATGGTGTCAAGATTAACCCTTTAAAATGTAAACAATTGAAGTTTTTTTCGCAAAACAAGATCTATCTTGATCATGAACGCAGTCTTCCGGAATATATATCCTTTTAGACAGATGTGGACATCCAAGCAGCTCTTATTGCTTATTAATGATTAGAAACAAAATATTTTCAAAAATTTTCATTTGGCCTACACTGCCACTGACCGGTAAGGGATGACTCAAACGAGGGACCAGCTGGGGATTTAGGACCATCGCTCCCTCAGCGCCAGCTGACGTCACTTGGATCAGCATCCGCTTGAGCTTGGCTCACACCTGCCTAATTGAAATCGATCTCAAAATATATAAACAGGGCAAACCTGTCGTTTGTTATGTCGCAAGTTGGTGAACAAGGGAAAGTTTGCTCCAAAATTCGATTGAGATACACTTGAAAAAAGTGACACCTACTGTCACAAGATGAAGGTTGACATTTAATTAAAATTCGAATTATAGTATTGCATTTATTGTGTCCACTTTTCACAATGTCTGAATAACCAAAAAAAAATACATTAATTATTTTCACAAATAAAATAAACAAAGCGCCTCATAAACAAATTGCTGATGCACTATACATGATGTCCCAAAACAATTACAAGACGACTCATCATTCAACAATCTTTTGTGACAGTATTTCCAGACCCTGCTGATGAGCCACAAATCCACAATCCTACTTCCCAAGTTTTTATTTGGTACTTTTAATGAGTTGATTGCTGTGTGGCACCAAGTTCGTGAGCATCTCTCGCTGCAGTAGCTTGAGCTGTGACTTGCTTGAGATCAGAGCCAGTGGTCGGCAAAGACACTCTTTGGCCAAGTCGCTGAAGGACCAAATCAGCAGTTCTACTCAGACTATACTGGAGACAAAAAGAGAACGATTTATGGAGCCAAAGGTAGAGATGGAAAATAAATGTAACATATAAATACTTTTAAAATGCATCACACCATAGTTACATACTTGTAGTATATGCAGTCCTTTTAGTGTTAAAATAGCCAGCTCTCTCAGTCCATCTCCAGTCAAATCCAAGTAAATTATGGACAACAAGGGACTTTTAAAGCTCCGCCTCCACAGCAGCTGGAACCTCCCACATGTCCCCACCACTGGCTGATCAAATTTATAGCATAGCAGCTCCTGCTCAGCAGAACCACATAGGACAAAGATGTTTGCAACTGGGTCTCAGAAACGCTACAATGGGTTGTGCTTTCGATAAAAAGTCCCCCTTAGCATAAACTCTTAGTATTATGATGTTTGGTGAGTAAAACCCAGACTTGAGTTTGTGACTATGTGGGTTACGAGCAAACTAATGCTTTTAATACACAGTTCTTTTGTCAACTTTAAGAGGTACCTTCCACTGACCTGTCCATAAGTTCCCAATAGCACCTCCTTCTGTCCATCAAAGTCCAGGTCAATTACCAAAGCAGAGAGCACAGCATCACACTGGTCACTCTCCGGCAGGCAGGCAGGACGAGACATGCCATACTCCTCGACATCCCTAACAATGTAAAATGGTTTTGAGCATTTAAGCTTGAATTTGTCTAGATTAAATCTAGTTTCCTGACATGAAAGAGTCGATAGTGGCAGAAAGTTTGCCATGGCTTATCATTACTTACGGACCAGAAAATGTATTCTGTACTGACTTTAAATTCATCCAACATGTCCTCAAAACCAAATCTTAGTCACTTCTAAATAACGCTTCTTTACCTCCCTCAGTGTACAGATGGATAGCTAACTGCACAAAAATAGGGACCTGCCAAAAAGCGATGATTCAAAAAGGCTAGTGACAGAAAAGTAACCAGTTCTTTTTAGAAACAATTGCACTTTCAAGCTGTTTAAGTTAATGTAAGTTTTTTTTTCTATTATTCAGTTATTAAATATATACACTTTTTTGCTGTTGCTAACTTTCTGATAGAAAGATTTTTTAACATGCTATGATTTAAGAGCCAACCTATGGTTGTGGTAATCGTGTGAGGAAATAAATACCGTATACTGACCTGTATATAACTGCCATCTCTATAGTACTGGTAACAAGGAGATTGTAGCCTTCCACCTCTACACCTGAAAAGAAAACAATGTAAATGTATTAAACATGTTTAGGCTATGAAGATTTGTCTAATTTTATTAATTTATTATCAAAAAGTGTGTGTAAAAAAAATAAAGTACGTTGAAAGAATAACTGTATTTCCTGATCCTTAATTTCATAATATAGGAAACACCAAAGCCATATCTAGTTGTGCATTCTTATACTACAGTAGACACCACGCATTATTCAGATCGCCAACTTATGTTATGGTATAGAATGTGGCCTGAGGTCAATTGTGTATTCAATTGTATCATATTCATTGATACATACTGTCCTCTCCATCCTCTAAGCCTGTGGCGATGTCAGTTGTTTGTCCTGGCTTAACCTGACAATGTAGTGGGAAGAGCAGCACAGTTGAGATGGGACTATCATGCTGAACCCGCCAACTCTGCAAAACCTCTGTAATGCACATGACCAGACACACTGCAAACACCACTTTCCAAACACAGTGTCAACTATGATAATATGGCAAGTCTTGTAACTGGCAATATAAAGGGAAGGGAATGAAGACAGGCAGACTTTTAGTTTAGGGCAAAAGTAAACGCTCACCAAGTTGTTTTAATTTTATGAACTTGTTTAACATTAGAATGCTTGAGTTTCAGATACTCATTCATATTCCATTGATAAGCCTTGGATAATGTTGAAAAAGTATACTCTTAATATTCTGCTTACTAAAACAAAGCACTTGAAATAAAATAAGATAATCGAACATTAAGGTTCTAGGGATTCAATGTTGTATTTAGTTTTTTTTTCCTCACTGGGTCCAGTCTCATCCACCAGAGCCAGTCCAACACAGCCATTCTGACAGCCAAAGGCTGAGAGGCGCCGGCCCCCAGGGATAGTCAGTACATCCATCCACAACACACTGTAAAACAGAGGTGACACACTCACAAACCAAATATTACCTTTTAATTGACAGTTCCGAGACCATAGAGAATTTTCTAATGTCGGAGACACACACAAAGACAAGCACAAAGACAAAAATACTGCTGTGGAAGGCAAGTATGTGCAGCACTTTTTTGACTAACTTGCTGGGTAGATTTTGCAGCTCAGGGAAAAGTCTTTCCACTGGCTGCTCTTCAAACTGGTGAAGGGAGGCATTCTGTTGGACAAAAGAGAGCCCTTTAAACTGTCAACTGGCAGAAACTCATGCATTTTTAGGAGAGTAACTGATTCAGACAAAATACATGTTCTAAACAGGAATTTACATTAAACATTATGTGAAAATGTGCAATTTTTCCAATACACTGGTGTTTTAATTAGGTCATAAGCCTTCTAATTGTTCATAAATTAGCCAAACCAACTGAAGACACTTAAAGTATAAAGTTAAAGTATATCAATCCAAAGGAAAGCACTGAAAATGTGTTAGGTTTTTCAGTTAACAACATCTAGGAAGAAATGTATGCAAGAAATGTACATGAGTTGTGCAAAAAAAAACTTGGATGTTAAAGTCATTGTAAATTCAGTACATTTGCTTAACTCACCTCTTTATAGAGGTGTATTCTCTGGTCATGACCACTGAGAAGAAACACAGTCTCACTACTTCCATCTCCACTCTGTACTCTGGAGTGAAGTAAAACATATTTGTATAAAGGTTTGTGCTACTGTCTGTGTGACACTTGAAGTTAGAATACTCGCAAGGCTTGAAAACTTACTCCGTGTGGAAAAGCTGGAAGGGAGTGAACTGCAGCTCCAAATTAAGACAGCTCTCTACAAGGGATCACAATGACAACGTATTCATAAGAATTAAGAGTATGTAATAGAATGTTGTACAGAATTTGCAAGAAAGTTTGACTCACGAGCTATAGACTCCAGGTTAAACTCTGAGCCAGGTTCATAGTCACAGTAGATGTTGAGGAACGGAGTGCTTTTGTCACTGAGGGGGTCCTTTGAAAGAAATGCGGAGTGCAAAGGATTATGTAGGAATTACATTTTGCAATATAGAAAATTACAAATGGATATGACTGATTATACCTGACCATACCTTAATAAAGGTGATCCCCACCACTAGTCCTCTGTTTGGCGACGACTTATTAAAAGCATCAATTGAGACGATCTCTGCATCGACTAAGGGAACAAAGGATCTTGTCAGTTTAACAAATGACAAGGCAGAGTCATAATATAGCCTAACTCTTGTGTATACATACACCAATCAGATCAGCAGAAACTCTAAGCCCTGTAAATTGCAAGACGGGGCCTCCATGAATCGAAATTGTTGTTCAGTACATCCCACAGATGCTTGATCAGATTAAGATCTGGGGAATTTGGAGGCCAAGTCAACACCTTGAACTCTTTGTCATGTTCCTCAAACAATTCCAGATTTTTTGTGAAGTGCGGCAGGGTCTGTTTTCCTGCTGAAAGAAGCCAGCAGGGAATACAATTGCCATGAAGGGGTGTACTTGGTCTGCAACAATGTTTAGGTAGGTGGTAGTGTACTTGGCCTGCAACAATGTTTAGGTACGTGGTACGTGTTAAAGTAACACCCACATGAATGCCAGGACCCAGTGTTTCCAAGCAGTGCATTGCCCAGAGCATCACACTACCTCCGCCTACTTGCCTTCCTCGCATAGTGCATCCTGGTGCCATCTATTCCACAAGTAAATTCCATTACTTCATGGTCCAGTTCTGACGCTCACATACCCAATGTAGGCGCTTTCAGCGGTGGACAGGGGTCAGCATAGATCTACGCAGCCCCATATGTAGCAAGCTCCAATGCACTCTGTGTTCTGACACATTTCTATCATAGCCAGTATTAACTTTTAAGGCGAATTGTGGTACATGAGCTCTTCTGTGGGTTTGGACCAGACGGGCTAGCCTTCCTTCCCCATGCGCAGCAATGAGCCTTTGGCGCTCCTGACCCTGTCGCCGGTTCACCGGGTGTCCTTCTTGAACCACTTTTGGTAGGAATTAACCACTGCCTACCTGTAATACCCCACAAGACCTGCCGGTTTGGAGATGACAATCGTCTAGCCATCAACATTTGGCCCTTCTTGTGCAGATCCTTTCCTTTGCCCATTTATCCTGCTTCCAACAAATCAACTTGAAGTACTGACTGTTCGCTTGCTGCCCAATATATCCCACCCTTTTTACAGATTTTAACATGATCAATGTTATTCACTTCACCTATTCAGGTCAGTGTATATGGCTACATAAAGTATACACAGTACCAGCCGAAGGTTTGGACGCACTTTCCCATTCACTTTAATGGGCGAGTGTGTCCAAACTTTTGACTGGTACTGTATCTGTTAATGAACAAATTTATACCTTCGGACCCATTTATTGCACCAAAATGGTGTGAGCTAGTTTCCTATTTATTGGACTCACCTGGTATGTAGGTGAACTGGACTTCTTTGGCAACAGGTCGAATTTTTCGTTGAAGGTCTTGGTATCTGAAACAGACAACCTTTCCTTTGAGTGTTGCAGCCAGAAGCTCTTCCTCTCCAGCCTGGCAAAGACCGTACATGTTGCTTTGAGAAAGAAAGCGGCAAAAACTGTCCTCTGCGAATGGACATAATTCTTTCGCCTCCCGCTGCATCCTTGCGAATGACTAAAACCACCACTATTTAAAAATATTCTGGCAAAGTTTATGTTCAATTAGGAATTTCTGAAATCCATCCAACTCGCACTAGACCGAGTAGATCAAAACATCCGCGATGGGGTGGAAGTAGATGGTCACGTTGACCAATCAGAAATGCGTTCGGAGAGTTTCAAGATGTTTAGTGCGGTTATAATTATGAACCACAGGGTGGCACTATAAACGCACCCAACTGATTTATTGAACTGTAGACCATGTGTGCAAAAAGAATACAGGTAAATATACTGTATATTGTCGTGTTATCTGACTTTAACCCTCCTGTTATCTTCAAATTTACTAACATTGTTCGTCCTTTGGGGTCAATTTGACCCCAGTAATTAAAGCCTTCAGAAAATTACTGTAATTTAAATTGTTGACCAAGTGTATTTGTCAAATACTTTGTCTATTTGTGTACTACATAAATCTGCCATTAAATTAAGCATCACTCCCCCACAACCCCCATTATACAATGTTAAAGTTGTAGGAATTATGTGTTTTCCTCCCCAATGTGGTTTGAACTATCAGGAGTTCTCCTCATACTGAATGCATGGTTATGTAAGGTTGGGGCCCTAAAGCATAGGGAAGTATTTTAAAGATTGTAAAGGTTTTTGATGGTGGCTCAAATATCAGCAACAACCAGCAGAACAAATCTGCCTAAATTCTTAATTTTTCATGTATGTGTTATACAGCTAAAACAGCCTGGGGTCAAATTGACCCCGAAGAACACCGATGCGTATAACATTGAAAACACATTATCATGTTAATTTGATGTTTAACCAGTTGTCTCTATTATATTAGGAAAAGTCATTAAATATGAAGCAAAACTAATAATGCCAATCATTTCTTTAGGGACGTCAAACATTGAATGGGGTCAAATTGACCCCAAAGATAATAGGAGGGTTAATCCCTGAAAAACTTTAATATATCTAGTTGTAAAAACAAATTATAATACTGATTTGGGGACCAAAGTAACCTACTATTCAGTATTTGAATATATTTCAAAAAGTGCCACACTGAGTTGCAATTTAACGCAACACATTATCCAATAAGAGTGGATACGTTTTTTTTTATCAATGATCTAATTTTGGAACGAACCCCTATATTATAAATGCAACTTTATTTTGATAGATTTATGCAGTAGGCTAAATCTTTTGACAGTGAAGCTGATACATTCTCTTCAATCTAAGCCGATACTTTCAATTATTTCAACACTAAATCCAGATATGATTGCAAGTATTTGATCAAATTGAATGAAACCAGATATCTTGTACTCCCGTTCATTTTCTACCAAACTTTAATAGTGAACCAAACTATAGTAGTAGTGTAATTAATACAAGCCAAAATGAATGCAACTGCCATCTAAACATTTCATCACGTCTCATCTTATCCCAAAGGATTGTTTTATTTATATAATTATTGTCTTTAAACGCACATCTATGGTCCTAGAATCTTTGGAGATGATAGTTTACATTCACCAAGCTCAGCAATAGCTGTTCCGCACTCTTAGGTCCCCTAAGAACACATGTTAATCTCTGCAGGATTACTGTCCACTGTAATCACTCATCCATACTGTCACCCCAGACAGCATCCTCTGAATCGACACACATGCATCTCAGTGTTTTAAAAAGTATTGCTTCCATAACTAACAACGTAAAAAATACACAACACATTATTAAATATGTAGAGAAGTAGAGAACAAACAGTTTAGAAAACAGCACCACACATTGGTTGTTTGTACGTTTTTTTTAATCACAGTATAACATTTTTTTACAAGCATCATTGAAATTCAATAGTACGCCTTTCATTGGCAACCTTTTTTTCAACATCCCCTGAAATGTGTTTATGGGGCACAACCAATATTTTCGTTTTTCAATGGCATGTTATAAAATCTAATGGATTTCTGGATACTTTACCTTTGTGAAATTGTCACTGGTTGCCAGTACTGTGCAGAAATTCAAGAACCTGAGAGCAGGGTCCTCACCTACCATGTCCTGTCCCAGTCCTGCCTGCTGCAGCTCCAGTGTTGGGGCCAGCTGGTTCTGGTATTGGGGCATGGAAGGGGGGTTGAGCTGAGATGCTCCTTGTACACCAGGTCTACACAGAAGAGATTAGGGCTGTGTTGTGTGTGTGTGTGTGTGTGTGTGTGTGTGTGTGTGTGTGTGTGTGTGTGTGTGTGTGTGTCTGTTTTTCTGTCTGTCTGTTTGTCTGTCTGTGTGCGCGCACGTCCCCTGTGATTCCATACAATTGCAGGCCGCTCGCTATTGTTTGGGATTAGACGTGTGCACGTGTGTGTGTGTACAGTGTTTGTGTGTCACAGTGTGTGTGTGTGTGTGTGTGTGTGTGTGTGTGTGTGTGTGTGTGTGTGTGTGTGTGTGTGTGTGTGTGTGTGTGTGTGTGTGTGTGTGTGTGTACATTACTGAGTGATTGGGACCGACAGCAGTCTCTGCATTACTGGCTGCCAAGCAGATTTAGACGACTCTATTTAGATGCTCTAATCTGGATTACTGCACTGTGTCAGTGGGGACATGGCCTGGACCCTCCTCCACCCCTCTACCCCTTCACCTGCTTCTGCTTCTTTATCCTGTTATCCTGTCAGCTCTCCCCCATCCTGCTTGGCCCTCTTCCCTCTGCTGCCTACTTGTTGTTGCTTTACAATCTCCCCTTCACATCCTCCATGATCTTGTTTTTCCACTCTTCCCTCCCTCCTTTACCTGATTTTGCGCTGATCACCTCAACGTCTTTCTGGTCTCCCTCACTCTCTTTTTACCTCCACTGCCTTCTTTATATTTGCCATTGCTAAAGACGTATTTCAAAAATGCTGCAAACACCTTCATTCCTGAGATCTCTATTGCATCATTGCATATGTGTGTGTGTGCACGTGTATGTGTGTGTGTGTGTGTGTCTGTGTGTGTGTGTGTGTGTGTGTGTGCGTGCGTGCGTGCCTGCGTGTGTGTGTGTGTGTTGTGTGTGTGCATGTGTGTGTTTGTGTGTGTGATGGCAAGGGGTAAGGCACGTGTCAGCATGTGGCCAAGGATTATGGTGGCTCAGTCCTCTTCCCTACTTCTCTAATTGCTCTTGCAGCTGCAGTACAGGACTATCTGTTCCCCAATCTATCTGGACCATCATCTGAATTAATTTACCAAACACATCTCATCAAGGGACAAGAAAAGAGTAATATAATTTCAGTCCTCATAACAAGTTGTTGCAAATAAAATGTTTGTGCAGGTTAAAGTTGTTGTTTTTTAAAAACAAATTGCTCAAATACAGATCAACATCATATTAAATTTTGCAGAGCAACACAAAAACTTAATTTATAGCCATAAACTAAATAAATCCTTTCCAGTTTCATTGACGTATTCCACAGATTTCACAAACCTACACTCATTGCGTTGTATGTGCACTAATTGTTGTTCATACAATCGATTGCAATTGTCTATGACCTATTTTATTAAAAGATAATCTGACTACAATTGGTTACAAGTGGAACTTCTTAAACACAAACAAACTATCCTGCACACACAAACACACACTTTCTCTCTCTCTCTCTCACACACACACACGAATACAGACACACACATACACACACACAATATAGGGCCAATATACGACACAATTTGCAAATGAACAAGCCCAGGATTCTTCCTTTTAATTTTGTATAATTTTGGTGCAACTCCTCCATTGTACCGTGATTTGGTTTTGCAGCTCCTGTTATGCTGTCTGCAGGTAAAGTCATCCTCAAGAGAGAAGATGTGTTTGTCAAATCCTCAGTGACACAACACAGGCTCTTTCAGTTTCCTCTGCTCCTGGCCTGCTCTCCTTCTTCCGTCCATTTTAGCAACTGCCCAGCACTACAACTCTTAAAAGTTTTCTTGCTGTTTGTCCATATTCTTTCTATCCTGTGCTGTCCTTTTTTCTTTCAATAGCTCATTCCGTTCATCATCCTCTCTGCCTCTACTACTGAACGGATTGCACTCTCTTTCCGCCTTTATCTGGAGATAAGATACTTACTTTTCAGATAAAGCATATTATGATAAATCAAATAAGCTCTGTGGATCTCTCTGTTTGTGTGTGTGTGAGTGTAAGTATGTTTGTGTGTGCATGTGTGTTTCTAGTGCATGTGTTTGTGAAAACACTGCTTTGTGGCACTGGTTTAACACATTTGACAAAAATCTGTTAACGATCTGTGTTAACTGATAATGAGATCAACTAGCCTTTTTAAGGGACTGTCATTAGTATTCTTGGTGCAAATAGTATTTGCTGTTGTTTCGTAAATCGGACATTTTTATTGGCAGTTAATTGCACAAAAATTACATTTTATTTGTTCAACACAACTATAAATTTTTTTTATAAAAAAAGATAACTATTTCAAATTTTCAAACTTGGAATTTTTGCATCAAAGAAAAAGAGAGCGTTGTTACCTTAATTGAATAAAGAAATACAACTCAAATATTTATGCATTTATATTATTTGTTCATAGTTCGATTCTTTTAATTTCCGTTTTTTTGGTAATCATTTTTGACTGTTCGACCTAGATTTTCGGTTTTGTTTTATTTTACTAAACAAATATATTTCCATAAAGGCATCCAATGTTTACTGTTTTTTTTTATTTCGTTACAAGTAAATGATCACAAATAGTACCATTACCTTCACCTCATTTGTTTTGTGAAGCTAACTTGTGGTTCAAAGCCTGCTGTTTAACCAACTTGAAAGAAAAACCCCAATTCTATTTTGCTAAGAACTAATGTTTGTTAGACAGAGGGACAAAAATATAAATAAATAGGGCAAGAGAGAGAGAGAGAGAGAGAGAGAGAGAGAGAGAGAGAGAGAGAGAGAGAGAGAGAGAGAGAGAGAGAGAGAGAGAGAGAGAGAGAGAGAGAGAGAGAGAGAGAGAGGGGGAGGAGTTTTTTTCGTTGCGTCGCCCTGAATGCCTGTAATTAGCTGTGGGTTTCTGTTGAAGAACTCAGTGTAGCGGTCTCATCAAGGGGAACGGAAGCACGCGCCTTCTCACCTGCGCACGAAAACGCTTGGAAGAAAACAAAGCTCGGCGCGCGTCATCGTGTCTGAAGTTTTAAGAATTATTATGAAAAGCATCTAGAATAGTTAATGTGTATTGTATTACTGCAGTGTGGTATATAACAAATTGCAGGATATTAAAACTAATACTAAACGACGTCTCCAAAAAAAAATATCCCTTCGGTTCCACTTTACGCGCTAAAGGAAAAAAGTGAAATTTACCTGTTTTAACTCCAGGTATCTTGGTGAAGAGGATTCTCTAGCTCCCGGAAACCCTGCTTGTAGTCGTTTGTTTCCAGATAAACTACCCAGTGTTTGAGAGGACTTTAAAGCCAGCGGAAGAATGATGTCCTACATTAAACAACCCCATTACACCATGAATGGCTTAAATTTGCCTGGTCCTGGGATGGATTTACTACATACTACCGTTGCATATCCATGTGAGTGTAAACTATTTTCTAATTTGTGTGAAAATTAATAAATGCTTGTAGCCAATACATTTTTAAATGCCAATAATACTGACTGCGTAAAGATGGAGAGGTGAAGAATAGACTATTTTTTCGATCACTTGAAATTTAATTCTGAAAATGAATGTTTCTCTTTCTTTGATGAAGATTTACAACGATTATTGCATAGGGTAGTATTTAGTATTTAGCGGAAAACATGGGCCTTATATTCAACTATGAAAATAATTACCATAATTCTGGTGCCAACTATTTTAGGTTATGAGTTTTTATTGAATACAGATTTATATAATAAACTTAATTTTCATTTCCTAGAATGTAAATCACAATTTGGGCAATTTAATTCACAAGATTACTACGCATTTATAATGACAGATGTTTTACAAAACACATTGATGTCTTCGCACTGGACAAGTTTTTTAAACTATTTTTTTAAATACAATTCCCACAGCAGTTCCAAGTTATTTATTTATGGGGCTTAACGCGATTCCTAGCATATTCAAAAACAGTATAGGAAAGTAGATTGTTCTGATTTGTGAAGACCCACACACACACGCCAAAACATTTTTTTAATCTAATATCATTGTAATGTTGCTTGTAAATGAGATTCACTGGAATTTACCGTTCATTTAAATAGAAACACCCTCTTCAAACTTTCATAAATTATACGCTTTGATATCATGATTCATGCCATCAATCATTACCATTATTATCACACAGTTTCTATGTCTCTGGATTTCTCAGCCACACCGCGGAAACAACGTCGGGAGCGTACCACGTTCACCCGCACCCAGCTAGATATCCTGGAGGCCCTTTTCTCAAAGACCCGCTACCCAGATATCTTCATGAGGGAAGAGGTGGCTCTCAAGATCAACCTGCCGGAGTCACGTGTACAGGTAGGCATGCTAAGTTTAGGACACTTGAAACGAGTGATATAGGCTAATGTAGAATCCAAATCTGGCAAAGAGTAAGAGAGAAGGGTTTAATTTATTAAGATGAATTCTAAATTCCTTTGTCAACACATTTTTATCTGTCTAAGATTTTGCATCTACACTTAACAGCAACACAGTGAGTTTAGGGAGAACAACTGTATTCATCTGAAATATATGATAGAAATGACTATAATTTAAGCCACTTGGATATATGCAAGTACTGATGAAGGACAATTTGACAATTGTTTGTTTCAACAGAGTTGTAAACTTCTTTTTCTGTGTGTGCAGGTGTGGTTTAAAAACCGCCGTGCTAAGTGCCGCCAGCAGCAGCAACAAAGTAGTGGCCAATCCAAGCCCCGCCCTCCCAAGAAAAAGGCATCGCCAGCCCAGGAGCCAAGTGCCCCCGACCCTGGGGCCAACCCCTCAGGATCCTACAGCCCCTCCCCAGCCCCATCAGGCCCCACCCTGGCTCCAAGCTCCAACCCTGGCAACGCAGCCGTGTCCATCTGGAGCCCAGCCATCTCTCCCCTCCCTGACCCTCTGGCCTCCTCTTCTGCCCCCTGCATGCAGCGCCCCTCTGCCTACCCAATGAGCTACGGCCAGACCTCAGCCTACACCCAGGGTTATGCTGGTACTTCCTCCTACTTCACCGGCCTGGACTGCAGCGCCTACCTATCCCCCATGCACTCGCAGCTGTCCGCCACTGGGGGTGCCCTCAGTCCCATCACTGTGCCCTCCATGGGGGGCTCACTGAGCCAGTCCCCAGCCTCACTCTCTTCTCAGGGATACAGCACTGCTGCTTCTCTGGGCTTCAGCTCTGTCGACTGCCTGGATTACAAAGACCAGCAGGCTTGGAAACTGGGCTTCACCACCATGGACTGCCTAGATCACAAAGACCAGAATTCCTGGAAATTCCAGGTCTTGTAATGAGGAAATTATGGAAAGGTTTTTGAACAGGCAATTTGTCTGAATGAGTCCCCTGTGAATAGTATCAGACAATTCTTACAGGACATTTTTTGTAATCAAGTTAAACGTTTATACATTTGTTTTTTAGTGTGGAAACCCTGTCAAAAGTCTTTCATTCAGGCAAGAGAGAAAAAGAAAAGGAGAGAGATAGTAGTCTATGACTGTAAAGGCATGATTTCATATAAATTCTATTTATTTTCTATTAAGTGCATAAGGTAAGAAAGCCATTGCATATTTTGAAAAGAAACTTAACTAGAAGAAAGTGAGTTCATTGCCCATAATTCAAAATGGATTCATTTTTCTACAGGGGAAAGATCAAGACAACCAAATATCCACCTTTTGAACTGACTAATTAATTTAAGCACATACACTCAATATTGTAAATGTATTTGCTATTTACGGCTGGAATGTTATTTTGACACAAGCATTTAGCAAAAAAAAAGGAAAAAAATATGTCTTCCAAACTATTTTAGCCTCTATTTTCTGGAACAACCATCAATGTTAATTTATTTGAGTTTAGTTACTATATATTGTATGCTTAATTTTTGTTTTTTAAATTATCTAATTTTAGATTTCTGGACCGTATGTGTCATTACAGTGTTAGGTTAGCAGCATGGCTATTCTATTTTGATAAATTAAATTAGATTTCTATGTTTTGTTGTGTGACACATTAAAGCTATATTGAATATAACATTTTGGCCACTGATAATCATTTTGATATTTTGTTATTTAAATAATTGGGTGGCTTAATTATTAAAAGTTCAGTTTATCCACTTTAATTTTCTCACTGACTTAAAGTCTGGCTCCTCTTCTCATTAAATCTGTCCATTTTGATGATGTAGTGGTCACACATTAAGTTGTGGTCAACTTGGCCCACATGGCTCTTACTGTTATTTTGGTTGCTTATTTTTGCTGATCTGATTCTGGAAGCGCCCAATCCTCTTACCATCCCTTCAGCAAGGCCCTAAGTGAATTAGTATGGATTACTCTGCTGTCCCAATTGTGTTTCACTCCTCTGTCGCTCTTTTCCGCCCCCTTCCTACATATTTTTTCCACTGCCCTCTCACTCTATTTCTCTTGCCCACTTCACATGTATTTCCTTTTCCTGTTCAAACCTCTTCCTATTAACAGAACAAAATGTCTCTCTTATAACCCCACGCACAAATCCCTACCTACATACTATTGCGCACATGAACTTTTTCCTTGCTGCCCCCTATTTTCTTCTTAACCCATGTAACCCCCGACCCTATCCCACACTAAACCCACCCACCAGCCAACCCGCTGCTTTCACACCCCCATTACTCCACCTCTTCCTGGCTCTTCGAACAATTTAGTAATCCCTAGTTGACCTGCTTACTGCCATGCAGTTTGACCACTAATGGAAATACTTGAGAAAGAGTGCAATGTTTGTAAGTGTTTATGGAGCATTTGGTGTTTTTGTGCTTGTGTGCTGGGAAATAAAAACCATGCAGAATAAAAACTGTGCTGCTTAAACACTAAATTAATGCACAAAACAGATTGTGGTCACATTAATTCAAAGTCCTATTTGCCATTAAATTTCACACAGACAGATTTTATTTCAGTATATTTTAATTTGTAAGTTATAATTTCAAACAACAATGATTTCCGGACACATTTATCTGTATCACATTCAGATTATATGATTTGTGAGATTGGCAGATTGTCAAAACACTTCTGATTGCAGAAATTGCCTACATAGTACAGTATAATATATATTTTATAGCATTTTTGCACACTCAACACTGGACTAATCCAAATCTGAACCAGTTTTAATCCCTTTGCCCTCCCTCTCTGTGGTGTGATTGGTAAATCCCTGCCTCTCTGTCTGTGTCCTGATTGGTTAATCTCTCAGAGGGTGCAGTGCATTTGTAATCTGCCCATCAGCACTGAGAGTTTCAGACAGATATTTGTGCCGTAATCCCTGAGAGCAGCAGATGTGGTGGGGGATGGACAGCATTGCCCAGACCTTGAGGAAGGTGAACCTCAAGCACGAGTCATTGTCCAACACTTGGTCCTCCAATTTTAATTTATTTATACTATCAAGTGAGGACACCAATCCAAACATTTACGTTAGATTTAAAAAAAATATTTTCACACTAAATCACTTACATACAGTTACAATTTAATTTATTATACAGATTTGTTTCCTATAGATTCCTACACATATTCCACATCCATTATTAATGACTGTACCTTTTAAGAGTTATTATCAGTACAAACAGTACATAAACAACTTTAAAACCACTCTTAAGATACTTTCACATAAATATTCCAGGAGCTATTATTGGGTATATTTGTTCATCTATGCGTACAATTAAAAACACTGTAAAAGAGTTGTTTAGCACTCAATGTGCATAAGAATAATGCTATTTAGTTATACTGTCACTTCTGACAAAAGGTCTTTGTTAAATGTATCTGTAAACGATTTATCCAACTCCATGCCTTGGATGTTTTGTCAGGTAATCCCATAGGAAAGCAAAATCCAAAAATTAGATCTCATTAGTGTCTCTTTTTTCTCCTTTCTCCTGTGTCTCTTACCTCAGGAGAAATAGTGACATATAGTCTCACATTTGTCTTCAATTGAGCAGTAAAGGAGTTCTCAGAATTGTCTCTAAAGAGTATCATTTGTATCTCCAACTATTTATGACAAGTATTTTTATCTCAATCAAAGTTCATCCAAGTCTCAAAATCAAATCCTCTTCTACTTCCCTTCTTTTGCTCCCAAGAGGCCTTTGGAGCAAGATGTCAGAATCAAACGAGCACAAATAAGACAATATTAAGAACTCATTTATTGCTCCTGGACAACGAGACAGATAATTTTTCCTCTGGGACTCTTTATAATCTTAAATTATTATTATTATTTTTTTTTAGGTATTATAAAGATTGCTGAAATATTGGGCCTCTAGTACAGGCCTTGAAGCAAAGCATTGTTTTCTTTTGGTTTTCCCTAATCAAATATATAAACTAAAGAACTGTGAGGACTGTATTTTTAGGATTTTGTGGGATCATAAATCTAGTTCATCCTTTAACAACTTTACGATTTGCAATGTAATCAGAATAATGCGTTCTTTATTAATCAATCTGGATCTTACGTTGAGGTGACACACAATCATAACTTTACCCTCATAGTAAGATGCAAAATAGTAAACTCTTATTATGTCTGCATTTTATGTTTTATTGCTTAAGTGTCTCGAGTTCTCTTTTACTTAAAAGCTTGACTTGTGTATGTATATTAGAGTGTGTGGCAAACGTACTTTGCCAACCAGTCTTAAACAGCAGAAACTGGGGTGAAAGTTACAATGAGTTGTTAAATAATGTGGATGAACAAGGATCTACTGTTTACTGTCTCCCTCATAGTGTGGGTTAAGTAGTTAAAAAGTTTTAGCGTAGCACTTTTGGATTTTCAACATTCAACATTGAAGCTCCACATTTCCATAAAATAAAGCCACACCAACGTTTATGTAACATCTATTTATTACCACCATAATATGAGAAATTCGGAAAATACAAAGATCCGCTTATTTTAACATTTGAAAATCTTCAGAAATAAGAAAAAATATATATGAAAACAAACATGAGGTTATATTGTGTATCACAACTTTGAGAAACTCTGTCTATTGCCAGATCTATACATCAAATGTGGAAAAGATGGTTCCCAAACGTGTTACTGAGAAACGCTGTGAAGATATGTCATTACATTGTGACAAATCTAATGCCAATTTAAAAAGACATTAAGAAGGGTATGATAGAGAATGACTGAATGAAGCACAAGAGCTATAGTGAGACAATGAATGGGAGCTGGTGTATGATCGCCCCCATGTGGCCGTTATTAAAACACAAGCTCTCTTGTGGAAATGGAGAAGCCCTAACTGAATTTTTCTAAAACACAACAGCGGTATTTCGACAATGACAATGATAAAAAGAAAATATATACGAATAGTTAAAAAATAGATATCACAGCCACAATGATAATCACCAAAAACGTTTTAAGTTACCAAGAGATACTTGTTTGTCTATTTGAATACAATTAATTTGGCAGATCAAAGCTCACACACACACACACCCACACAGCACCGACAGACATATAAAGGAGTTTCAAAGACAACCATCTCCTCCCACCATAGTTAATGTAAAGAAGACAGGTTAGGACAAGAACTGAGAAGGTATGAAAGGGTGTAGTGAGCTAGGATGGGCCTTTTATGGTTTAGAAGGTAGGATGTGTAGAGGGACGGACTAGGCGAGAGGGGAGGCATGAGATCAGATAGGACAGAGGCCATGGGGTTAGTTTTAGTAGCACCCTGCTGTGGAAGTTGCTGCTCCCCTTAAGCAGACTAGTCCCAGGGCCATGCCCTTCTGTTCTAGCCTGTGGATGTGTGTGACATAGTACTGCATGTGTCACAAAACACAATCACACATGTTCTGTTATGAGGGAAAACTGCCTAACAGGGTTTCGTATTATTGTCTGAAGTCGAAGCAAACTGATGCAAAGTATGCCATGTCTGCGTATCTGTGTGCGTAATATGCATGTGTCTGATCAGCAAAACCTATTACACGCACAAATATGTACCATAAAACATTTGAAGAATACAAAACTATAAGAGTCAAGACTTCAACACGGTTTTCTCTCTTCATCATCACGGCCACTCTAAACTCTACCAAGAAAACAGTGAGGGTAGGGAAATGAAAAGGACAGGTTAAATAGAACAAGGAAAATAGAGTGAAAGGTACAGACAGTGACAGGAAACAAAAGAAATAGTATAAAGATTACACAAAGGTGAAAACAGGGCTTGGGCAAGCGTCTAAGCACGCTCCCCACGGATGCGACGTGCCAACTGGATGTCTTTTGGCATGATGGTGACACGCTTGGCATGGATGGCACACAGGTTGGTGTCCTCAAACAGACCCACCAGGTAAGCCTCGCTAGCCTCCTGTGGAGTGACAGACGATAATGCAAATTAATTGTGAACAGCTGTAACGTCAACGGTGTCAATGTGTGTTAACCTGCTTTTGCCATACAACGGCATGTACACACAAACAGACCTGCAAGGCTCCAATGGCAGCACTCTGGAAACGAAGATCAGTCTTGAAGTCCTGTGCAATTTCCCTTACCAGACGCTGAAAGGGCAACTTGCGAATCAGGAGCTCAGTGGACTTCTGGTACCTACGAATCTCTCTCAGAGCCACAGTTCCTGGCCTGGAAAATACAATTGGCAATACCAAGGAATTTATTTCACATAAAATATAATGCTTTCTGTTCATCTTTGAAATTTTAAAAGTTATACATTTTGCACGTATGTGAAAATTAAACTAGTGTGTGGTTGGCGGTTGGCAGTTTGATGCTAAGGGGACTTCTGTCAAAATTGGCTTGTTAACTGCTTTTTTTGTGTGCATGGCGTAAAAATACATAAAGATATGGAGTGTGCTAGAGCTGTTGTACAAAGAAACCCCTTTATAATGGTATTTATCTCTTGGTGCTATGGCAAAATAGTAAACAATGTGAGCACTGTAAATTCAATGGAGAACTACGTAATCACTGGAAACAACCATAGTGAAGGCTTTAGAGTGGACAGCCAGGCCTCACCTGTAACGATGTGGCTTCTTCACCCCACCAGTGGAGGGGGCACTCTTACGGGCAGCTTTGGTGGCAAGTTGCTTACGAGGAGCTTTTCCTCCAGTGGACTTACGGGCAGTTTGCTTTGTACGAGCCATTACAACGGGCTATCTGCAATTAACTAGTAAGAAAAAGTACAACTTGTGATACATGGTCAGTAAAAAAGTAAATAATAATACAACTTTCTTATAGTTAGTGTGAGCATGATGTATTCAGAGGACATCTGTGGGTATATAATAAAATGTAAAACACGTTTTAGTGTAGGCCTATTGAGCAATAGAAACCAAAATGCTTATCAAACTCTTTCACACACTTCTCAACAAAGCCTGCCTGGTCAGTACACTGAAACTGGATACCAAACACCAAACCAACAATGACACTGGTATGCAAATATTCTTCAAAAAACGACCAATCCATGATCAGAAGCCGTTATTCTTGACCAATTGAGGTATATTCTGCAGCCAGTAGGGGCAGAACGACGAACAGATCCCGCCCCTAACCGCAAGATTATGGCTGCAGATGGAGGAGCTGTTGAATAAGCCTACCAATACACAAGCAAAGAGCGGGACAGAAACTTTCAAAAAATTTAGAAAATCTACAGAACGAGTATTCACATGAATATTGGATGTTCACAGAATACAAGTATAGGTATTTAAAAAGTGACTAAAAAATCGGGGGCAACGGTTTTTTTAACGATAAACGCCAGGTAAAAATGCACATGGAGTGCAGCGGATTTTTCCTCACTCCCTCGACCAGTAGAAGTGGAAAGCCTTCTTCTTTCGGCATCGCGGCACTGGCTTTTCCATTTCGACTAACACAAATTAAAACGATTTTTTTAATATAAAAGTAAGTTTAACCTTTATAAAACTTTAATACAATTGTGACTACATGGTTTTGACAAAAAAAAATATGTAAAGATTTTGCACTTACCTCGGTTGTATGTAAAGCTTTTTTCGTTAAGAATGAAGTGTTATGGTTGTCTCGCAGTGTCAGTATTACTATCTCTCACACAATGGAACCAGGGCGTCCAGTAGGAAAATGGCTGCCGTGTCAATCATTTCTCTCCCATAATGCAACTGCTATAATTTGTAAACACCGAATCTGATAGAAAGAATTATTCAATACAGATTTTTATAATAGTGAGAACATAAAAACGACGTATTGCTACAAATCCATTTTAAATATCCACTGAATAATTCGTTCTTTTTGTTTGTTTTTTAAATGTATTTATTGTGGTGTCTTAGACATTATCACGTCAGAGTTGCAATTTTGTTAAATCTTTTTATTCCTACATCAAACATCACTTTTCAACAAAACCTTAAATTAAATGCAACATGATTTGTAAAGTGCATGCAGTCTAATGATTCTCTTGCAGATTACTTTACAAGATTAAATATCTATGATTGTAATTTTGCTTTTATTGTCAAAATATACTCGATAGGCCTACTAATACAGTTATACAAGACTTCCATCATCCCAGACTTTTTACATTGTATATGATGTCCACCCATACACCCATTTTGTATTGTTCCTTTGGCCAAAACAATTGAACAAGTTACTCCTGGATAATGTCATCATTATGTTCAGATAGTCTCTTTCTCTTATTGTAGGCTACAAATGACCTTTGTGAAAATGCAATTGAATGATGCAAATGAAATGTTTGGTATTGAGGGATACAAAAGTAATTATTTACAGTAGGAGGTTTCTTGCTTTTACACGCCAGCCCATGGATAGAGTACATCAAGATTAGCCTGTCTGTTAAGGTTAATTTAGCAGAAAAAGAAGGGCATCCAAAGGAAGGAGCGCATAGCTGCACCTGCTGCCATTCCAGCCAGGAGCCCTAATGCCAGCTGCTCCCCAATTCCGTCAAAAGGGTCTCTTTGAATGACCACGTGGTGGTGGGTACCTGAAGCTGCAGATGGAGAAAGGGGATGTGCATAAAAGTTAGTGAGAGAGATTGCCGAACATATAGCATATAGTATGCGATAATGGCTAGAAATTAATATTAAAAATTTAGCATATTTATGAGATATTAAGATCTTTGTGATCATTATGATCAGATATAACAATTTTGAAATGAACCTATAGTTTTTTATGCTCCCTCATATTTTAAGTAGTTTTTATATATTTACATTCTATAATGTACTGCATTATTTTATAAACATAATCATAAACAATTAGGAACATACCGTCTACATCCCTTTATGATAAATTAAAACAAAATGCCATATAACATAGTTGATGACAACTTCACGGTCAGAAAGGATGAGCTTAAGGTCCAGTGTTCTTTTATATATATAGCTTTTATTGTTACTGCGTTGGTTCAAGTCCTAGTTAATGCAATGCTGTCACATTTCCCCTACCTCACTTGACTGCATTTCTCTTCTACGACTATCTAAATAAAATAGTAAACTTGAAAACTGTTGACTTTACCTGATGTTCCAGGTGTTATGTAGACAGTGTGATGGCCATGCAGTGGGACTGCCTGGTAGGAGTCGTTAGAGGGGTCATACATGAACACCTGTGGAAAATAAATGCAAAGGTGGGAACCAGGCAAGCCATAACACAAGGTAGCATTTCACATTGTTTGTTCCTGTCGTTATTGGTTAGATCTGCATCAATTAACCAAAATATTATGTACTTACTGGGTTTCTTTTTGTTTCTAGTAGAGTCAGTTCCCATGCCCTGAGAAAGTAAACTAACATAGTCAGAAAACGCATCACATAGAGATAATTCAACTTTAAGAAGAAACAAAACTCACAGTGTCTCATCTTCACTGTTGGCACACATGACAACCGAAGAGCCATCTCTGAGCTGCACTACCAGCAGGTTCTCCCTTGGATGACTCTCTGGTGGAGACACACCTGCCAAGCAAAGACAGAGTTAGGCACTCACACATATAAACACACTCACTTGCCTATTAGTAGTAGTTGTCCATACCTCCACACTCCAGGCCAGACTTAATGTCCACACATGTGGTCTTGAGGTTTACGCGGTGCTCATAGTCTCGTCTACTGTCACTGGTGTAGAAGACAAGGCTTCCATCTATCCACAGGTCACACCAGTTTAGTTTCCAACGTTTGAGGACAGAGCCTTACAAAATGAAGATTGTACAATTTAGTTAAAATATAATTTTGGTAGGATCCTCCTACTTAAGCATTAAGGGAGGCATCTAGTTGAACTTTAGTATATTAATGAAATACTAAACAGCTTTTCTAGTCCAACATATGCATTCTCACTTTGGCTTGAAGGTACCTAGAGCCATTAACAAATACAGACAGGTAATTGGATTATTCTCAGTATGGGTAAATTCCGTTTAATAAAATCCTGAACTAATACCATTAAATTGTATATTATAACATGCTTTTCTAGTCAGGAAGAACAACATAATTCCCACCCAAATGTTTTACATTTAAGAATCGAATGGAAAAAGGTAGCTAAACTAAATCTTGTTACACACACATATTTGCACTGGGTATAATGCGTCTTCAAATGTATGTCTGTTTAATTTTAAAACATTAAACCTATTTGTTTATTGTTACTGTTTCAAATTTGCAATAGGCTATGCTTTGTCATTAATTTAGGCCTACGCTGAACTTTCCAACTGGTTAGGTGAATGTTTTTTATTATCTTTGCTTTCCTTTTTAAAAAAATAATAATAATGTGACTATACATTGATTTGTTTATACACAATACAACAACAATAATCCGTCAGAACCAAAAAATACTCACTTTGTCGCCAAATCCATCCTGATTTTAGCAAAGTCATGTGTTGACTGTTTTGGTCGACAGACCAGAACAATTGATGAGCCAGAGAGTGCTGCAGGTGGTGTGCTATTTGGGGTAAAGTGAAATAATCTGCGAGTGAAGAGGCAGGGAGGGATTTTGACCTACTAGATAATTCGGGATTAGTTGCCTCTATTGGCCACACCTACTCCAACTCTTTGTTATTCTCTGTTAGAAATCTTCTTACTTCCTACAACATCACTGCCTTACCTCCTCACTTTCTTATAAGTAGCCTAGGCCAAGTCAAAGGTAATATCACTAACGAATCTCCTGAAGCTGCTCATAGTATTATGTTTAACCACTAACATTCATTTACACTATTTTAGATTGTGACATGTGAGCAAGGGATTTTATGTAGTGATGTTAAGTCTCAGACTGGGAAATGTACTGACTGTATTTCTTCATTTAGTGCCCACTAGATGGTGCCATTGCTAAAGACACCGTTTTATTGTTCATTCCCCGAGGAGCAAATTATGTGCCACGGGTGTTTTTTGGCATCAAATGTTCAAGCAATTTTTTTTTACTAGAGTTAAGTAACCAATATGCGAGTGTGTTTGACATTGTATTAACATAATTTTCCAGTTTCAGGCCTTTCGTATCATATATGTTTTCTTATGTTTTTTTACAAATACTATTTATAAACACAAAGTGTTTATGCACTTATGATTTTAAATCTACGTCCGGTTCTCTGAGACTAACAGATGAAAACACTATCCAATCCGTAGTGTATGCCTTGTAGTCTATGTAATTGTCAGAGGAGAAAATAAAGGTCCTCCTTTGTGTATACAAGACCCACAGCCCCCCTCCTCCTCCCGTCTTTCTCGCAAGAACCACTGCCCCCCTCTCTTCAATCCTCCTTCTCACTAAATATTCCCATCCCCCTACTTTTGCGTGGATGTCGATGTCACCGACGCCGCTCATGAGAAATCACTGAGGCGAACCTTGCAGAGACCGCCAGTGTTGAACAAGGGGATATACTGATAACACTGAACTAACGCTTTAGTAATTAAGACAAGGTGCACCACACCATTAAATAGCCCTTTGGATTTTAAGGTGAGTATCTTTTCCAGATGTGGTCCTTGTGATTTTCTTTGGACAAACGTTGTCTTATAGCTCATATGCAGTCTATTTAAATGCAACATATCTATAATGTTATGATCATGCACGGTGGGATTTTCGGATGTGCGAGTAAGCTTTAGGACCTTACTTGTACATGACAAGACATGCAAGTCCGAATGTTCCCTAAAGATACCGCAGTTGACTGCGACTTGATCTCAATGATGCATTACAACGTGATGATGGTCTAGGTAAGTGCAGGGCAACTGCTACTGATATTATGTCAGAGTCCAGCTATAAATCTTTTCCATTAACGCAGGAGCAGCCTCTAAACTCGGAAAGAGACGTGAAGCTCAAAATGGTGTCGGAGTTTGACTGTGACCATTTTAAAAAGCAAGTGAATATTTGAGCGCAGCAATTATTTCCATGAGTGCCTCCACAGTCAGGTAGTCCACGTTGGGGGAAACTGGCGCTTCACTTCGTTACACCCGCCACATATGCTAATATTTAGTTGAATCTTTTTGTATTAGACCAGTTTAGATGAGTTATCAGCAGTGGATCTGTCGTTAGGCATATTCCGAGTGTGAAGCATTCTTATAGATTTTTCAGCATATGCGGTGCATTTTGTGGAAACACAGGCGCAGAGTGGCATAAGAAGAAAGAAAATTCTAAACAGGTTAGTTCGGGGCGTGTTAAAATATAAATGCATAATAAATCTATTATATTTTTATAGCACACATTATTGGCCTACATTTTATCTCAGAGATCCTTGACAGAATATGTCCCTTTGGCATGACATTTCACAATCCAGATGTACGCGACAGTAAATGGGATCAACGCAACAGTTTACTTTACTCTTCAGGTAGCTGTCATTCCATTCCACTACACATTTGATTCATGGTCAATCTTAGCTTGCCGTAATTGCTTGGGCGCTCACTGCATTTACCAGCAAGTTTCCGGGAAAACGGGAAAGAGTAGCCAAAGGAATAGAGAGTAAGGGAGAGAATGGAAAATATGTATGCCACGACAGATCACGCTTAACTGAAAATATGCTAGTGTTGCGAGTTTTTTTTATCCATGACACGTTATTTGCACTTCATACCATTATGCTATGTTTGTCAGATGTCCACCAGGCGTTATCGGATGCTATTCAAACTTTTAATGAGTCAATGTAAACTATAACTTAAAAACAAACAGTGTGTACCTTTTCCTCAAATATCAGATCTTACTAATTTTTTATCTGCTGTTCTCTATTTATCTGGCTGTGTACTGCCAAAGATAGCTTTAAACCAGGTGTGTTCAGTAAGAAAAACATGATTTCTGGCTGGTGCTATAGGAAGGTTAATACTAAAGATACTATGTGAACATATCGTCTGTCTGAGTTGAATAAAGGCTACTCACCCTATTGCCATATCAAAACTGACTTCAACAAAGATATGTCCTCAGTCGGTTAAACTGTGTTGTTCATTGACATTGGTCAAAAACCTGTGATGCCTTTTCTGCTACCTTACATCTCTAATTATTTGAGGACATGCAAGAGTGCCCGTTCTTTTTAGTACACATCAGTGAATGCTGAAAGTTAGAAATCAAAATAAATGGATATTACCCTGGCTGTGAGGCCTTGTTTTACACAGATCCAGCAGGCAAACAGGATAGTACTGCAACTACACCATCTGTGTGTGCTGTGTGCTCTGCTGGGCTCCAGAGGGCAGTGGCAAAACAGGAGCATTCAGGAGAGCTTCTTGTTGTATGTTAATTTAGCATTTTCCGGGGTATTCTACTATACCTCCTCTGTTTGGATTAGTTAGGCTGACTAGCAGCAATTCAGTCAGCCATTGGCTGTGTGTGTGGCTGTGTCTGCTGCATGTGTAAAATATGTGTATAGCCTGTTGTATTGTAATGTGATTAATTTTTTTGGCAATTGGCCATATTCTTTGTGAGAACCATGACTGCTATAGTGCAGAGTGTAGGTGGAGAGAAGAGTCAGGTCAGAGGAGCTTAGCTGACTAGCTCTTAGTTCTGTTCCTATATGGCAGGATATACAGTATGTATGCGGGAATCTAAATTCGTTATCACCTCAGGCACCCCTCTGCTGCCCTCTGTGATTCTGCCTGAGGCTCAGGAGGCAGTCTCTACACAGGCACATACACTAGATATCCACAGCCCACAGGCAGACAGACACACATTCTGTACTGCACACACACACACACACACACACACACACACACGTATTGCACATGCACACAAACTAAGAAAATATATCAGCATAGATGCCGCTTTCACCTTATGTTATCAGAGCATGTCTTATACAAAGTTAACCAGAATTAATCACGCTACCATTGTTTGTGCACACTTGCAGCTTCTCATATGCAAACTCTTGTGTGTGCTTGGGCATCGTAGTGCATGTGCAAACAGTGTGGCCCATTGTGCTTGGTGGTACCACAAAATGTAACTATGGTAAAAGTTGGAACAACGGATTTATGCCCTGACATGAAGACACACTGCTTTTTTGATTCTCAATTTGATTCAACCTGTACTCTCTCCTTCCTTCCTTTCCACATCTTCTTTAGCTTTTTTGTGTGTTTGAGGAGTAGGAATAAAAAAAGGGAAAAGTAGTTTGGTTGATTTACAAAGTGTCTAGCATGCGTGCCAAGCTTGCAGGTTACCCGAGGCCGTGTGTGCACGTATCAGTGTGTTTGTTTTGTTGGAAAGGTTTGGACATGGATCTGACAGATATGGGTTTCTATGGGGGAGCTCAGGGGTTGGAATATGTGGACAGTATTTATTGCTGTAGAAGTATAGGCTTCTGGGATAGAATGGAATGTCATAGTGTTCATTGGACAGTCTCTCTCTTTGAATCCTGTCTACGGGGATGTAAAGGGAGCCTTTAAAACAAGAACGAATGCACCCTAGAGACACCTGAAGGACCACATGTATGTTCGTACCTGGATAGAATCCTATCGTTCCCTTATTCCAGTGTTTGCTCTGCTCTAAAGGTGTAAGCAAGATGAGAATAGCTGATTGTTGAGCTTCCCATAGGTGGTACCAATGTAAACACCCGTTTGCCTTCAGGGTGCACCAAACAAAACAATCAGTCATTCCGAGGCCCTTGATATGCGGCAGTGCTCCGCAATCAGAACAGTCCTCAAGGCACCGCACGACTGTGACGCACGGAGCTACTGAGCAGCAGAACGATCAGAGCCACACACCAGTCATCTCCTCGCTCCACGTCTATCAAAGGCTGTCCTCAGGCTAAGATGCTAGATGAAGCTTTGTCAGCAGGTTTTCTGTTTGAACATCATAAGAGAGAGAGTGGAAATGGTTGCAGAACACAATGAGTCAAAGAGTTATGAGTGGATTTGATGGGGTATATAGTCGGAGGCAGGGTGTGTAATTGGAGGGGTTCGAACTTCGAATGCAGCACTTCTGTTCACCTCTTGACCTTGCTTTGTGGTGCAGAACAGAAGTCGCCTGGTTGGACCAGCCTGATCAAGTGATCACGTCTGTTTCTCACTGCAGACCATAGTGGAGAATAGTAAAATGGTGAATGGTTTACCAGGCTAGACCAGAAGGTCAAGGCTAAGGGTAGGATAGATAGACCAATACTCTTACTCTGCAAATAAGACTGAAGAAGACTAGTTTAATGGTTTTGAAAGTGTGTCTGTGGCATCCGGGACGAAAACACATTCTGACTGATGGTTTTTCATGAGCAGTTTTATAATTTTCTTTGTGCTTTCGTTATGCCTCTGCTTAATTGGCTTATTAATAATGACACATCCTTTGTCCAATTGTCATGCTCTCCACTCTCCTTTTTTCTCTCTCTCTCGTTCTCTCAAGAATCTTTCTTTCTTAATCTCGCTATGCTACCAATCATGCCCTCTTGCTTACTATGATCTGCTTCCGTGGTAATCATGTTTTCTTTTTTTGCTCTTTTAATTTTACAGATTTGCGTTGCCATTTCTTCTGCTCCTACACTAGCATTCCCCCGAGAATGGCCGGCGGGCACCCTACCGACCAATTCAGTTTCTTGTACCAACCTGAAAGTGCTCAGAACCTGAAGAGGTCAGTGTAGAACACCTTCCAATGACTTAACCCCTCGTTGCTGTGATCATAAGCCTGTGTGAGGTCTGCGGAATTTCTTTGTTACAGTCAATATCGCCTTTAAACAACAGGTGTCCAAAAAAAAAACAAGCACTGAAATCATAGCATTAAAATAGTTCACCCCTATTTCAGTTGTGTTCTTGGATCATTATGATCTGAAAAAGGAGAGTAGTACGATGTAGTTGGACATTGTAGTTTCATACTCATGTAGTTTACGATGAAAGGATACTAGTGTGGTAGTCATGGTTGGTACTTAATAAACTGGATCAATCTGAATTCCTTTATTTTCCTTTGTTTCTTAATTCCTGTATTTCTTGAGTGTGGTTAATGTCTTAATCTACTTGATTTCCAATCAGTTGTTTCTATGACAACAGTTGCGTTATAAAAATGATCCTTTTCTAATGATTCTATTGTCGAGACGTTGGTGAGTCAATGGTTTTAAATAAAACAATCGCCAGGCGTCAACATAAAAAACAACTGAGCATTTGAAACAATAGCCGCAAACAGTAGCCGCAAGCTTCACAAAAGAACTAAGACACTCTCTACCAAGCTCTAAACAATACTACCTATAAACTGCCTATAAACCCAAACCAATTAACCCAGGTGTCAATAATCAATAATCAGGTGATGCTGATCTTTGGAGAGGGAGCGTGGGTGTGACACCTTTCATTGAGAATGCATTACAGGAGTGCACGGATCGATCCACGCGACCATGAAAACGATGCGGGAAGAGAAAGAGAAGGAGGAGAAGGGGGTGGGGATGTTCTTACTCTGTATTCTCTTAACCCACCTATTCTCCCATTTTGTGATTGCATGCTATGTTTCATCACAGTATCCCATTGTTAGTTTTTTTGTGGGCAAGACTCTAGCTGTCATCTGAGATTCACCAGCTCACAATATAGATGCTCTGGGTGTATAGTTTGTAGTGGCGTCACCGGAAGGCACCAGTTTATTTTTGGGATGGCTGAGGTGGATGTTGGCCTGACCGCAGTGAGTGGGAGGTACCACAGCCAGATAGAAGCACTAAGAGCCTGCGATGTCTGTCTGGGTGCCACACTAAGCATTGACTGTATCGACATGGCTGTATGGGATAGTTCCAATATAAGTTTGACCATGCACACGGTACTTGAAGATTTGCTATGTTACAGCCAGCACAGGATATACAGTACTGTGCAAAAGATTTAGGCAGCTGTGAAAAAATGTAAGAATGCCAATAAAATAAATGTTAAGTTATAAAAATGCTAAGTGAGTGAAAAGAAAATCTAATCTAATCATTATTTGGTGTGACCACCATTTGCCTTCAAAACAGCATCCCCTGCCTATAACGTATGCACAGTACTGTAGGTCTGTGTGTATTGTTAAGATGACAGAATTTCTGAAAGCCAACCTTAAATCTAAGACTGTTTGTTTCCCTTTACAGAGAGAGAGTCTCTCGCTAACACCCCCCTCCTTTCCTACACCCCTCCCTCACTACTTCCCTCTCTCCATCTCCTCCACGCATCCATCCATCCATCATGTGATCTAATTATCGCACATCACCCCAGATCCACTATTTCATCATCCCTCTTATCTGACAAGGTCTCTTTTTCTCCACTTTCTCGTGGTGCAACCTCAGCTCCTCTGACTTGCAGCTGGTCCCAGTCTATTAATAGAGCTGTCTGATTCCCGATCGGTTACTCCTCCCTCACCATTCTTCTTCCTTTAGCTTTGTTCTAGATTTCCACCACAGAAAATACATTTTTGGGGGAAAATTGGTGTCTCGCCATTGTCTGTTTAAAGCAGGTTGTCAGAGCACAACATGCATTGTATCCCTTCATACCACTTAACACTTAGTGGTAAAGTTTATCTCGATCCACAAGTGTTAAGCCACAGGTAATACCTACAGTGTAACCTGATGGAGAGACAGCATTATGGAAACTTACTCTGAAGTTCTGACCTTATACTATATCTTTATACTGTACGTTAAATCATATGGCTGTCCAAAGAAAGGTATTTCCTGGATACATACACAAGAAAAAGTGGACTATTTTGGTGGATATCATACAGTCCCTTGTTTGTCCTCTAGATCGATGGACCAACTTAGGTTACAACGCAACAGAATGGGTTCGACTTGTGTTTTTGTGTGTGTTTGTATCACTGCCTTGTTGGTCTCTTACAGTTGAGTTGAAACATGTCCTGAGCAGTGCTTTGAAGACACTTCAAAATGGAGACTTCAACTAGAACCTCGCTATGCCTTTCGCCCTCACTTTATGCTACCCCCCCAAAACCCATTTTTTTCTTCTGCAGTAAGGGCAGACTGTCTTCCACTATGAATCCTGTGTACAGCCCTGTCCAGCCTGGGAATCCATACGGAAACCCAAAGAACATAACATATGCAGGTGAGTCATGTAACTTGTGAACAACAATCTTCTGAATTGTAAGCATCTTCAGGGTTTGGAATCACATAATATTTGATTTTTTTGATATCTTTGGAGTCATTCTTTTAGTTTATAACATTAAATAACAACTAGGGCTTGGCATACAATACACAATTATAAAAAATATTTATTTACTGTAATTGGCTTTAATTTCCTACTCATTTCATAAAGCCCAGAGATTTTTATTTTGCATCCCTCCTACTTCCAATATTAATGTAGGCTGGTGTCGGCTTGTCAGCTAATTAGTAGAAGATCTGTCATTATTCGATTTTTTTATACTGTTAGTGTGAAATCATTAAAAGCAGATTTGTTCAACTATAAAACGTTTTCTACAACTATCAACTAACTAATTGAAACTTTTGAGTTAGGCATCACTGGAATTCAGAGACTTAAAACCCTATTTCTCTTTATTTCTCCGCTGTGCTTTGCTGCCGTTTTGAAATGCATATTTTGAATTGTGATCTTATTCTGAAGATCATTCCCTAGTGCTTACCTTTTAAGTTGTTATCCACTGTACTTTAAAGAGTTTTATCAACCCCCCACCCCCCTTTCCTGTACCTGCCCTGCTCCTGAGGGGGATCTGAATGTTTTTTCATACATCACTTAATTTCACCTGAATTCGGTTTCCTTTACTGTCGTCTTTGGCTGGGTTTATAATGGAAAGGAATTTGGTCTGAATTGCACTGCACAGTGCACAGTGAATGAGGGCAGGGCAACATGGCCTGGCTGTCATGACAGTAGCATTTGAAATAGGCGAATTTGTATGGTAATTGCTCTAATATCCAATATTGCTGTAATAATAACATCTTGAGTTAATTAGACGAGTTAATAATGAGGATGTTGTAACTTTCAAATAACCTCATAAGTGTGCACGGACCTTTCAAGCATACTCTTTAGGATGGAGTAAAAGAATGAGGGCAGGGAAAGGTAACCTGGTAAACTGGTTTGGTTTATTTTCAGTATAGCATGCTGTATATCTCTTTAGATCTACTTATTTTACATTTGTTTAAAATGATTTAGTCAGTGTTACAGTACAGTGATGACTGCCAGGTGGGTAGTTGTGGGGCTATCGTGTCGGCTTGAGCTAAATGTAGCTGTGAGTAATACTCAACACAAAACTGTTCTTGTTACATCATTAGCATATCCTTAAATATGAAATCACCACCCATCGGTGGTTGTGTCCACCTCCCAATAAAGACAGAGGAAAGGTATGACGAGACAAGGAAAAGGAAGGTGGAAATAGGATTTCTCTAGTGTGGTTTTGTCCCCTAGCTGGGGGCAGGAGTGTTCACCAGCATTCCATTGGTGATTCATAGGCCAGACTGTTGCTACGGCAGCCAGTTTGATAACGGAACGTTTATTTGAAAGGTGCCCTTAGCGCTATGGTTTCTTCCGTCCCACAATCCTTTGCAAATCCTCGGGCAGCAGATTGCAGAGGACAGGATGCACTGGCTATGATGTGTGGGAGTCTGTGGCAGACTGTACTGACACACACAGTCACATACAGACACACACACACACAAAGATCAATGCACAAACGCAAACAGAGAACCCCTACCCTCCCTTGTGGGTTAGACCAAAAGAGCACTGTTGGAAGGAGGGGCGTTTGGTGGCCCCCACTTCATGTCATTCTCAGATACTGCTGACAGCAGTTGTTTTATCTGCCCTCCTTTCCTCACTCTCGTGACTGACTGTCCTTTGCCCGCAATTAGTCCACAGGACCACTCTGTTCCGCAAATATGAAAACTAGTAGGTGAAGTGAGGCATTTGGTTGGTTTGTGTGTGTGCGCATATTTGTGTGCGTGAGCAGTGGGGTTTTCTGCGTCGTTGGAGTGTAAAATATCTAGTGCTAGTTAGCCTTCGGTTTCTCCTCCTCCTGATTTGCTGATGCAGTGTAATATGACTCAGTACGTGTGAACCCCTGACAATGTAACAGACATCATTAAGCAGTCCCTCTCCCTCATTTCCCTCCCATCATTCACCTGTCATTCCACGTTTATACATGGAAATAGTGTTTTTGCATTCCGCCTCGATCACAGAGCGCACTAACGTTCATGTGTTCAGTTCAATAAGAAGCTTTGGAAATGTAGTTCAGCTACTCAAATCTGGCAAGTGCTAATGAATTACTGAGGAGGACAGGGCTTTGTCCATGCCAAGTTACTGAGGAAATTCCCTCTAGGTCTGATGAGGCCTAACACATGCCTTATCTCTCTCACTATTTATTTGACCTATTATGCTGCCTCTCCTTCACTGGCCCCTGTTCACACGTTCCTCGTGGTTTTGAGCCTTTTAGCTAGATTCCCAAAAATAACACAAGTATGTCGCAAAGAGCAGTGCAACCTGTACCAGTTCAGTCTTTTAAGGACTTATATTATTATTTCCATTGCAGTGCAACCCCGCAAAGTTCTTGCGAGTGCATATGCGTAAGTAGGGTAATCGATCACGGGAGCTTGTTATGTCAGGAATCTGTGGCCATACAAAGTTATAGTATGTTGCCATGCCCTTCAGCCAGTTACATACATATTTATCCACCCTGACCTTCCATTATGTACACACACCCACACCTCCATGTCCATTTGGTAATGAAGACACAGAGTTCGTAAGCTTTTCTCTCGATTTTCCCTTGCATCTTCTTTCCTGAGTGGATGATGTTAGAGCCTGTCTTGTGTCTGTCCTTAGGCTATCCTGCAGGTTATCCTGCTGCAGCTCCTACCTACACACCCAACCTCTACCAGACTGGCAGCCCAGGCTATCCCCCAGGTAAGAACACACACATACACACAGACACACCCACACAGTGTAGATGAAGGTAAGGATGATAATGAAAATGCATACTTCTCTCTCTTTTACAGACAGACATAGACATACACACACGCACACACACACACACACACACACACACACACACACACACACACACACACACACACACACACACACACACACACACACACACACACACTTCTCAGCCTTAAACTTCCTTGGGGCATGTTCTTCAAATATACAGACCGTGATTGTGTATGGTCTAAGCAGTAATAGAATAGTCATAGTTTCCCAGTACAATTTTTGCTAGAATTGTTTTGTGTGTGTGTGTGTGTGTGTGAGTGCAAGAATGTGTTATTCATTAATACTGATGAATCCTAAAATTCCGATTTGTCTGGCATTTACCTTGGATAAATACCGTTAGCTTCATTTCCGGAAGCCCCGCTCTAGGCTTCCAAACTGGCATGTTTTAAAGAAACAGCTTAGGTCTCTTTAGCACCTCCCTGTGGAACCAGTGTGAGCTCAGCTGGTGTGGGCATGTTCTTATAGCCTGATTGAATGACGCCTGGTCTCATGTCGCTCAGTGCAGATTGTGTGTGAGTTCTGGTTTCTGTGAGTGACCTTGAGAGAGAACTGATAGGTAAATGAAGATTGTTGAAGTAATATAGCTATGTGGGCCTCTTCTATGTTAATTATGAAACAGAGAAAAGGATCTGCGTTGCTGGGGTCTGTATGTGTGAATGCCTTTTTATGTGTGTCTGTGTGTGCATGTGTGTGGCAGTTAATGCTGTGTGTTATTGTATGTACTTTTAGTAGGTTTTTTATAGACGCTTGCTTGTGTGTGGATGATTTGAATGTATGTGTTTTGGATGTTTGAGTACCTTTATGTTTGTATTGGTGTTTGTTTCTGTCCACACTTCGTAGTATGATTGCAACTCCTGTGTTTGCATGTATGTGGATGTAAGTTTCTTTACATGTGCTTGTGTTTCTGTGTATAGGTGTGTGTGTGTGTGTGTGTGTGTGTGTGTGTGTGTGTGTGTGTGTGTGTGTGTGTGTGTGTGTGTGTGTAACCTCTCTGTGTCTGTGTCTGGGACAGTGCTGCTGGTGAAGCAGGGCTGGCCCCAGGCCACCACAGCGGCGGGGGCCCCTGAGGGCACCTATGACCTGGCCATGGATGCAGGCTCAGAGGGCCGACAGTACCAAGCCTCGTCCGCAGCTTTCAGTAATTATGAAACTATATACTATACATTCTCAAACCCATAAAGCATGTACTTAAAACACACATGAGAAACTGAATTAGTATTACCTACACATACGTATACAATATAGAGCTGTATTTAATAATAATAAATAAAAAATGCGAATTAATTTGTATTGTTTTCTAACTGATGCTAATATTAAGTCTTAAGGGTCTTAACCCCAAAGTCTTAAGGGCCGGTGGCTTGACTTCCTGCTTGATTTTTTTCTTTGACCTTTGTCAACACACTGGCTGCTTACATTTATCGCCACAAATAAATATGGGAAATCTTGCAAAAGCGATTTGCTTGTCTACATACTTGTTCACCTATGTCAGCTATGCACTATCACCCATTACTGAGCATTCGCAGTAGGGAGAGGAGGGCAAACAGTGTGTGAATGTGTGTCCATGTGTCCATGTCCATAAGAGTTCTGCACCATCTATGAACTGTGAGGAGTGTTTTATGGTAAACGTATCAGTTGCAAAACGCACGTTGATGAGAAATGTGACTCTGCAGTTCAAAAGAGTAAAAGAAACTTACGCTTTGAAATACCTAGCTTTACTAAGTAGTACAATGTAGTACAATGTTGTGTTTCCACATGTGTCACTTGCATTAGAATCGTCATTTCTTTCTGAAATCTAATTTAATGTTGTATGTATCCATCTCAAAGTGAATCAATGCATTAATAGAAATACAGAACCAATACAATTTAGCCACTGAGACATCTTCGACGAGTCTGCTCATGCAGTAAGACACTTGTGCTCTAGACTTTGACAAATGATCTGGAAACTAAAACTAAGGCTCCGCCACCCACTCTCTCCCTCCCTCCTCTCCTTCTCCTATTTGTTCTCGATTCCTCTCTACTTTTTCGTCGTCTCCAGGATATACAGCTGGGACCCCTTACAAGGTACCCCCAACACAGTCCAACGGGGCACCCCCACCCTACTCCCCGACCCCTAACCCCTACCAAACAACCATGTACCCTATCCGAAGTGCCTACCCACAACAGAACCTCTATGCTCAGGTAAGAAATATAGGAGAATATACCTGTTTTGTGTTCAGGAGGGAGGTCACTCACAGACAGTCCTGCGTCACACTGTTGTAACTATTTTTTTATGTAAACACGTATTTGATAATTGTATAGTATTTTACACTTAATGACGTATTTGATAATTGTATAGTATTTTACACTTAATGATGTGTTTCAATATTCCTTCCTCCTAGTTCACGTTGTCTTTCTGTCTTTGTCTCCGTCTAGCAGGGGGCTTACTACACACAGCCAATGTACGCGGCGCAGCCTCACGTCATCCACCACACCACAGTGGTGCAACCCAACAGCATCCCCTCAGCCCTGTACCCCGCTCAGGTGCCCGCGCCCCGCAACAACGCTATGGCCATGGGCATGGTGGCCGGCACCACCATGGCTATGTCCGCTGGTGAGTGGCTTTATAGGCCGTTTCCTTACACTTTTTAGGCATACAGTACATCTTGTGGTAGTTTAAAGTGTGTGTTGTTGCCCCTTTGACTGAAATGCAAAATAGGCTACTATCAAATTCATGGAAGTTGTGAAAATGTTTTCAGTAGTCAAGTGGCTTTGCAGTCCTTTCTGAAAAGCAGAGATCCTAATAAGAGCGGATTCTTAACTTTCATAAATTATAATTTTCTGTAATCTATCTCGTCACAAGCTTTGCTGCAATTTAAAAGTTTAAGACATTTGCAGTAGCAGTTGACCACTGCCTTAAGAATAGCACATGTATAAGGTGTAAGTTGGAATTCTGTTAAGTTTTTTTCATTAGGATTTGTTGTTGTTTGAAATATCAGTAGGCAACTTAACCACTGATTTTTTTATTTATTATGAATGGCCATAAAAAGACAGGATTTCATTAATTTGAATGAGTTTGTAACCTGCTGAAACACTGTCCAGGCACCCTGCTGACCACGCCCCAGCACACTCAGCATATCGGAGGGCATCCGGTTACCCTTCCAACGTACCGCCCTCAGGGGAACCCTGGCTACAGCTATGTGCCTCCTCACTGGTAGAGCCAATGGGCTAAGTCATGTAAGCTCTTGACCTCGGTCACATTTGAAAAACATGTTAACTAAAACGAAGTGTGATGTGATGAGTTCTTTTTTTTCTCTGGTCTCTCAGATCTGGAGTCAAACATCGCTCACAGCAACTCAAGTCTTACATTGGTGCAGGAGAGTTGGCGGAGGAGCACCTAGTCTGTCTGCAAGAACAAAAACTAAAGTGCATTGGTCACTTTATGCATTCTTTTATGATTTGGAAAAGCTGCTTTTTCATATTTTTGACTGTCCACGAGCCTCAGTGTTTTTTGTTTCTTTTAATCCAGACATACACCGACAAGCAGTGCAGTATGTCTGTGTAGTACATTTGTTACACGTTTGTCTGTGGGCGGTTCTTTGGTACTGAACACTGGTGTAGATGCTCAGCCAGATATTTCAGTAGTGTGAATGTATGTCTTTGTATGCTGCCAAATCTTTTCTAATGTTTCAAGTTTTATTTTTCTCAGACTGGCTGTAATTTCTCAGTCATCCAATGGGAAAGTGCCCTTATAAGTCTCATTCCAGATTTCTTTTGCCCTCTTGATTTGCCTTTCCCATTATGGTTTACGTTCAAACATGACATCTTCCAGCGCAGTTCAACAAGGGTTGTCTTCCAGCTTGTAGCAGTGCATTAACATGGCTTTTTAGGATTAGACCCGATGTATATCAGTCTCATTATGGTTAACCGCCAGTAGGGGAATGAGTATTATTGTAGGTGTAGTTATACAACCATGTAGAGGACATTTTCATTAAATCAGCAAAAGACCTAACTAGCTTCTATGTCTACTAGTATAGTAAGCAATTAAATATCTCCAATACATGAATTATAATGTCATATTTAAGTATACTGGTCTGTAGGGCAAGTAGTTGTGTGTGGTAAACTTTGCACACATGTGAACTCACTATACATGCAAATATACTTGCCATGTAGGTATTTCAGATGCCAGGATGTGGTCACGTGCACGTACATGATCGGTGTCACACATAAAGATGTAATGATGGCCTAGGACGTGAAAAAAGCAAGCATACACTAAGCACTTACATTGGTGGTACAGGAGGAGATCATGGCCAGATGGAGTTTCCCTCATAATAAGTTAAGTTTTCCAGTTATGATGGGGCTGGGTGGAGTTGCCAGATTGTCAATGGGACCATTGATACAAAGATTTCGACTTAGGTTTTTGACAAAACGGACGCATGGCTGGACAAAACAGACACAATGGCTGGGGAGCATTTAAAGGGTTTTTGTGATGTCGTAATGGCAGAGAAAGGGTTAAATTGTACTGTTGAGTATGCACACTCAAATCCTTTATGTTTCTTATTTCCACGTTGATTGTAGAGGAACGTCTTGAGCGTAGGAGGATCGTTATAGGCAATAATAATCTGATTGGATGTTATGTTTACATTAGAAAATGCCAGGGGACTGCATGGTAACCAGGTTAGTGACAAGAGTTCCTCAGGGGGACTGAGGAGGGCAGTAATGAGAGGCGTGCTGGGTTTGTGTAGACGCAGAGGGGCTCAGGGTCCGGTTCTGAGAATAATAAAAAAAACATAACGAGGCTTTGTTGATGTTTGTTAAGGAAAAGTCACAGAGGAAGTTGTAATATTTATCCTCAATGTTTTAAAGAAACCCTTTGGGATTGAGAAAAAAAAACACCTATCAAATGCATTAGTTAGTGTTGTATTGTGGACTATAGAGACTTTATAAAGACTCAATGTGGTTGGCCATCAAGTTTGCATGTTGCCTAAATGCTACCTGGCTGTTAAGACCCTTCTCAGTGTCCTGACTGCAGGAGCTGTCTTTTCAAACTAAACCAGCCCAGGATATCATAGCTTCCTGGGTATACAATAGCAGGCACAGTCGGAGGAAGTTAGGAATATATGGAGAATTCAGGCGTAACAGGAGGAATGTGGGTGGCCATAATAAGGTGTAATGCCCCTGCTGCACAGGTCCAGAAACCCTGGATCAGGGAATTGAGTGGATTATGGGCAAAAGGCACAATGGTCAAAGTCATACTGAGTCCAGGAATGATGCAAGGGTCAAGACTATGCTATGATTCCTCTTTATAATGTAAACACATATCAATAATTATGTGAGTGTGTCAAAATAATGTGTTGCACAAACATCTAAAAGTAATAATCTATTCTATCATACAGGTACTTAACCGTTAAAAGACTTTAGTGCAGTTAATTTGGTTTATTTTTGGTCTCAATAAAAAAATAACAAAAGAATATGTCCTGTTTCAGTACAGTAGAAAAGAAAATGCAGTTTTTAAGTTCTGTTTGTAAATTAGAGCTCCCCAAACCCTTACTACCAATACCTGATGATTGACAGTCACGAGTAGCATCACTCATTGAAGGAAGTTCAGCTCTGTGTACTTTTACTGGTGAGTGAGTGTGGTGTGTGTGTGTGTGTGTGTGTGTGTGTGTGTGTGTGTGTGTGTGTGTGTGTGTGTGTGTGTGTGTGTGTGTGTGTGTGTGTGTGTGTGTGTGTGTGTGTGTGTGTGTGTGTGTGTGTGTGTGTGAAATAAATGAATGTTCTCTCAACCTTGGCACTGATCTGACTGTTTAGAACAAACTTTACACTAACTTTCCCTTTTAGATCCAATACGTAGCACACAGATAGAGCTAGTCCCAACATTGACTTAAAAACTGAGTACATGCAGTATATTGTTTTAAAGATCAAACCATTAAACAAAGAAATGTGAAGCACTTAATACTTTTATTTGAGACCATAGACAAATTATTATTTTGTAGTGCTACTCACTAGAACTTGTAATGTGATACAAGTATTAAACAATGCATAAAACTAGATACACAGGACAAGTTCCTGTGAATACTATGCTGAGTGCAAAATCTTTGAAGCTAAAATCTTCAGAAAATGTTACCATGTATAGGAGTATAACCTCGGTGTAATAGTTTTTTTTTTTTTTTTTTTAAATAATGATGAGTTTAATTTCTGTTATGTAATTTAAATGCTTTTTACCATGAGTGTTATTTAAGGCTTTATTGATTGTTGTTTATTATTCCTAAAATAGAGGATATTTTTTGTTAAGTGGGTTACCTCTGGAGATGTCCGGGGCTATTTCAAAACACAATTCTGTAGATTTAACGAAATGGAGTTAAGTTAAGGAGACTTTTAAATAGACCATGGGCATGGAAACATAAAATATATAGTAATCACTTACTATACACCGCAATAGAAATGAATTGACAGATAGTGTCTGATCTGGTTAATGCAAGGGGATGATGTGCACATTGTCTTAATGTCCATGGTTATGAAACTCCAAGGGTGAAGTTAAGACACTAATGATCACTTCGCTATTTCAGTTTCTTTTCGTCATTTACCCCTGTTAAAATGCATTTAATTTAATTTAGGGACAGAAGCATACTCTGTGTCTTCCAAAAATATAGCCAATAGATTTTCCAGACCGTGTAAGCATCTTGAGATTTAGATTCTCCCAACCAATACCACCACAATCTTGCAGTGTCCTGTCTCAACATTGCAGCAACTGTAGTGGAACATTTATGTAACATTGAGTTGGGAATGTGTTGAGTCAGAGACCCAAATCAGACTTGAGGATACGGAGTCTAATTTTGTTTTGTTATGTCATTATTAAGGATCAATTAGGGGTCCTTGTGACAGAAATAAGGCAAGTTTGTAATTGTATATTTACTGTACGATGTAGAACATTCAATAACTATTAAAATCTTTCCCAAAAAGCTCAGCCTTAACTTTCTTTATTTTGTCTGGTCTGTTCACTGGTTTTATCTCCTGAAGGTTCATAATGCAAATGATCAGTTGTTTTTCAGATGTGGATCAGCATTAAAATATTCCCAGGATTAGGCCTGGCTGTTGCATAATGGGCCCACAGACATCTGTACATCTCCTATATTTTTCAGATCGTCCACAAACGGTCAGGGCCTGTAGCTGCAAAACTATTATTCAGATTCAAATATGATTATATTGCCCGATTTCTATATGACCTAGTGCTACAACGCACAGGTTAGTTAAAGTACATTATTTGATGTGTGTGTGTGTGTGTGTGTGTGTGTGTGTGTGTGTGTGTGTGTGTGTGTGTGTGTGTGTGTGTGTGTGTGTGTGTGTGTGTGTGTGTGTGTGTGCGAGTGTGTGTGTGTGTGTGTGTGTGCACAGATATGCATGGGGTCAGAAACGCATCCAATAATCCCTGACTAATCCACGTATTTAGAGAAGAGTGACCGCTAGAGGGATACATTATTCCCATGCATTTCCTCAGCGTGTCGCCGTCATCCCCATCTCTCCTCCACCGGAAACCCCACTGAATAGCAAACTTCGCTTTTATGTTCCTTGAGGCCAGTATTTTAGAGTCCGTCGCTCTACGAGTTGGGTCGTCATGGCCGCTTGATTCACGCTATATCTGCACTAGCGTGTTTTTCGTTCTGTAATTACTCAGGCCAAGACTTTGCACGCAGTTTATTCGGATTATCTTTCTATTATTTGTGTTGTTGTGATACAAAAGTAAAATGCAACCTCCACCAAGGAAGGTGAGTTGTTTTGTTCACTTTTCAAATGTTTCGACGCATGAACCACATTTAATTGTTGAAGATGCTTTGTGTTGACAAATGTAAAACTTTTTTTTATTTTTTTTCTCCAAATGCGACCTGCCTTTGGATTGTCTATTTTCAATTTCAGTAGTAGGAGGCCTGTTTTCACTACAACTTTATGGGTACTAGACTTATACAAAGCAAACACTTTTTTGCATGTCCCGTCCAGACAATTTTGACGAAGGAGAAATACTATACCTTCATTGTTACTAATTCAGTCTGGCTTTTCTATCAGTCGAAGTAAACATGCTACATTGAATTGAACGTGATTGGAAATGTTATTTTGTTGCAACAATGTTTATTGCCCATGTTTGGAGTAGACAGTCAGACTTGTCCATTGCAACGAAATGTTGACGAGGAGATCAAATTTCAAAAACATTGTTCAAAATCTGTTTGACTATTTCGACCCCGGTAACATTATTTTACAATCATAGGTATTAGCAGATCAAGGCTTTGACATTATTTGTGAATGAGTGAATGATGTACTTGGTATTTATTATTCTTTATTATTATGATGAACATGTAGTTTGAATATTTCTAAAAACCTAATCTCATCAATTAGATGTTCTTGTTGGCATTTGAAGGGAATGCATTGTTTAGTCGTTCTCCATAGATCCAACATAATTGATTAATAATTTGTTGTGCTTGGTATGTTCTAGATAACCTACGACCTCATAGCCTATAAGTTGCATATATATTCCCATTATTGCGCAATCCATTCACTCACTTATTATATTGAAATAAGAAAAACAAAATGGTTACCAAGTTGACCACAGTACCAATTAGCAACTCTTAGGTAATAAAGCCCAGTGACCCATTCTAACTCCAAGGCCAATTAGAAGTCCAGAGAGGCCTCTCCACTTTCCTCTTCAGAGCTTTACCTAACTGTCTTCTTGGGGGGCTGTATCTGAGATGTAATATTTTTAGATGTCTGTCGGCTGTTGAAAAAAGCAAAAGGAAGTACTGCTTTTGTCCGCTGTCTAAAACTAGGCCTATATGAAAGAAGAACTGTTCTTATTTAGCTGGTCAGGTAAGCAAGGCTGTCCAGTATGTGAAAGCCAGCCTCACCTGCAATGCTATGATTATTGAACACATCTCAAATCTGTTAACCTATTCTCTTGCACTCTAAATCTAGGTCAAGGTGACCCAAGAGCTGAAACACACTCATGCTGAGCAGCTGAGCAGGTTACACGTCAAGCACCAGACAGAGTGTGACCTACTGGAGGACCTCAGGTACGGATATGGAGGGCTTGGAACAAAGGGTTGGGCTTACCGTTGTTGTACCCCAGACTTGTGTTGGCTAAATTGAACAACTGATATGTGCTTAAGAATTTAATTTATATTCTATACACCCAAAAAAAAAGCACTTTTGTGATCTGCACAATTGTTCGGATCTGCAAATACCTGGTGGTAGAGGCGTGTGTTTTGGTAGTATTTCGAATGGTTGGGAGGACTGCGTATTGGCTCCCCACTTCCTGCCTTGGCTGGTGGAAAGATAGCAAAGCTCTGCCCCCACTCGGAACAGCTGGAAGTGAGAATCATAGAGGGTCTCCAGATGTTCTGGCTGCCCTGAGTGGTTTGCTGGGGGGAAAAGGGAGTAGGATTACAAAGAGAGGGAAACAAAGAAAGACAAGTAAGGGGAATGTTTCATGGGCAGTTGGAAGATCATTTCCAGTAAACAAACGGAAGCCCAGGAGATTAAAACACAACTGTTCTCATTCGTAGTTTGAGTTGAGTTTGTGAGAATGACAGGAACTGAGAGGGGGGAGGTAAGGTTTGGGAATGCATGGAGAAAGGGAAGGGAAGGGACGGGAAGGGAAGAAGAGGGAAGGGAAGAAGAGGGAAGGGAAGAAGAGGGAAGGGAAGAAGAGGGAAGGGAAGAGGTAAACTCCCAGAGAGGATGCCAGATCTGATGAGTCAGGCTAGATAGCCTGTCATAAAATGCAAACCAGTCCTGTCTTGCCTTAGTTTAATATAGCAGTTTAATAAATTTTCCTCTGGGCTAGTTGAGAATAGAATAGTTTATATTGTCCTTTAGAGATGATCATAGACGTACAGTTCACAGCAAATGTACATGCTTAAAGCATCCCACTTCCCATGCGCATTACAGACATATTCCACAGGGACAACACATCAGATCTACTCACGACAGTTAATGTCCAGATGGAGTTATGAGGGAATTATGAGTCCTACTTCACAGCACAGAATTTAATTGTGAACAGAGTTCCCGCTTTCTAAACTAAACTGCAGTGGAAAGTAGCTTAACTAATTATCCTCATTGATACCCTTCCAAATGCGATAAAACCCCCCATGCTTGTTAGATTCAAGAGACTATTAGTTATGTATATGAAGACTTATCCCCTTCGCTGAGGCACACAATAATGTATTATTTGAAGTGCATAGGAAGCAAATGAAATTACATCTAATCTTTATAATCCTCACCTATCTCCTCTGATCCCTCTATAAATTATGCTGTTGTTTCAAGGGAAGCAGTGCATCCACACCTTATGCATGGCTTGAATATAGCTCAGCGTAGCCTGTCTACCAATATCTCTATTTTAGTTTTTGTTAACCTTTAAAAGGTGGTTTAAACAACTTGTATGGTGTATATTAGGTGAACATTTCTGAGTTGTTGTTTTTTTGACTGTGCTGTTTTGAGATTTTACCTGTTTTGAGCCTTTTAATCCTGTGTACTACATATGTTGCTCCTGGACAATAATGTGCCAAACCCCCTAGTGGACATGATCAACTGCTAGCGATTCTATATGTACATATTATATTATATATATGTATAAATAAATTGATAATTATGGTCTGATGTTGTTTCCACCAGGACTTATAGCCAGAAGAAGGCCGCAGTAGAGCGGGACTATGCTCAGGTGAGTAACCTTTGTTGTTTGTTCCCTCGCTTCTCGTGGTTTCAATGCCAATTTAGCTCTGCCTGCTCATTTGTGTTACCCAGATATGCGCATCTGGAAGTATTGGGATGGATTCATTGTAGGCACAGAAGTTGTGGTGTGTAAAAAGATCACGGTTTAGTTGTTGTAAGATTATGCGTGGATGGTAACAAGCCACACAAAACACCACAACTGACAGAATTTATCAGTGAGGCTCGCTGCACTGTTTTCGCCTTTTGGTGGGATTTCCGTTAGCTGTCTGTTGACTGTCTAAAAACATTGTCTCTTTATCTTGCTGTGTTACGGCTTTCCATCCATGTGTGGAATGTACACCACTATCGTGAGGAGTAGGGGCCTGGTTAGGCTATCAGTAAACTAGTTTTAACTGACTAGTGTTTTTGAGTGTCTGCATACCCCCAGTTAAATATTTAAATGAGCTCCAACGGGGCTCCAAATATGACCAGATGGATCTCCATGCTCAAGTCACATAGACCCCGTTTCTTATGGGCCTAAAACTTTCCCTTCGTTGGTCCCATGTGAACTTCCTTTTGAGCACGGTACAATGATGTTGAAACACCGAATTATTTTGACACATTGCAGTTTGTGGTACTGATATGGCAATCTTCAGTCAGAGCAAGTTATCGAGTGATGGAGCAATATTACAAAACCAAAGTATGTCTACAGTTGTTATTTTGTTGTTATTAAAAAAGTAGATGATCGAGTACGCTTTTGTGTTGCAAAAGAAGTGGAGGAAGAATTCAAAACTTTTTCCAGAGATACTTTCAAGTAAAGTAAAAATTCAAGCAACTGTCATATTGTACATAATAAGCACATTCATAGTAGTAGAGGCTCCTTTGGCCATGAATGTTGGGTCCTAATCAGATTACAAAGATGGATAAGATAACAAGTGTATCATCTAGCCCTTCATTCCTGTATTACATTCCAACGTAAAATATTGAGGCTGTTGGCACTGATTGGCAACTAGCAACATTATGTAATGAAATATGTATAGCTAGCAGATAACATACTGTGAAGCTTTGGGTAACTAAGGCTCTCTGTTTTTCTCTGGCTCTCTCAGCAATTTGTTAGCATCCGACAAAGGGCTGAGGTCGCTCTACAGCGTTCCTGGTGACATCCTTTTTGTGTGCGTGTGCGTGTGCGTGTGCGTGTGCGTGTGTGTGTGTGTGTGTGTCCTACCATATACTTATTTTCATATATATTTTTAAATCTCTGCACCTGTGTTGAACTGTATACTCAGCAAATTGTTACTGTACAGCCACATGCTATTGTGACCCTGCTTGCAGCGCTCAATCAAGGACATGTTGATATCTCTGCCTGTGTGGGTCTTCCTTACACCTTTCCTCTTTCCTGACCTTCTGGAGAACTTGACCAGGCAGCAGGCAGACTGAGTTACAGCATTTAACTACCCAGTATATTGCTGTGCTGAACAAGAAGACTTAGTATATCCAGCTATAGGTCCGTGATGTTTCTCATGAATAACCTCATTTGCAAATATAAGATAGTCTTTGGACTTTCTCGCTCTAATTTGTATATATACAAAGATTCCATAAACAAACCTCCTATTGATTTAAAAACTTAAAATAATCTCTCTTTACCAATCAAATACCTTTTTTTTCTTGTTAGAATTAAGGATTATTTTCTGAATTTAATTAGTTCATTCAATTAGTTGCCTAAGGCAGTACCTTCCCTTGTTGGTAATTAGGTGCTTATGGTTAATATTATTATAACATGCTTCTGAATCATTTTAGAATTATTATTATGTTATTTAACCCCCCCCCCCCCCCCCCCCCATCCACCATGTCGATACATCTGTAAATACCATTTGAGCAACTAGCAGTTACTGTATGGTAAAATGACAATGTTGTTATCAGGTTGTCATTGTTCACCACTGTGTGCGGTTCTGGCCTTTGAACCCTTAAATGGTCAAGCCGCAGATGTCTTGATGGCCCGCCTGGAGGTTGAATGACTTTCTCTGTGTTAAGACCACGTATCCCAGTGGCCATGTCAGACACCCAATATGAATGAATCAAAGTGGTTCTTTTCCTTTGACTTACTCTTCTCAACTCTTCTCTTTTCTACCCCTCCTCTGTCGCTCTTACACCTGCGCCCCACCACAGCCATGACCCAATTGATATTCAAATTCCAGTAAACGATAGAATGACTCCCTCTATGCTCCTCTTCCTCCCACTCGCCCTCTCTCCCTCCTGCCACATCACTTAGACATGTCCGCTTTGCTAGATTTGCTGGCTCGACCCTCTCTCGCTCCCATAATGGTCTGGTTTGTGCTGGACTCAGGGCTTTGGCACTGATCTCCGTGAGACCAATAGGTTCAGAGCGGTGGCCTAAGTGTATCAGGACAGGAGAAGCGGATAGTCTTCCTGTGTGAGGGGCATACTGGCAAATAAACTTGGTTTTGAACCTACCGTCCCCTCCGGTGAAGCTAGTTTGGGTTGAGCTGTGATGGTTTGCGGTGAACCACTTTGGTTTTTAACTTCAGTGATAAAAGCACAGTTTGGATCAACTTTTCAACTTTGCCACACAAACAGAGTAATATTCTAACAGTTCTTTATATAACCAACGACCCTCTCCTTGACACACCAGAGGGCCACATTGAAAAACACCCCACATATTTATTTCAGCTTTTATTTTCTCTGTGTTTACTCTGCAATGCTATTTCAGTTCTTTAATGGCAAACCTCACTGCCTGCCTGGGAGGAAGGACCTAATATATCTCCAGGGGGAAATGCGGTTCAAATGAATTGCATTTTCTCTCAAAATATACCTAATTCAGCATCAAGGTGAATAATAGCATAGTGATGGAAGACGGTCCTTCAAATAGCACGTTCAAAAGGAAAGGAAGATTCTTTAAGAAAATAGCAAGAAAGAAGTTCTTCCACTTAAAAGTTATGTCCAGTTAAATACAAATGCTAAAACTGGCGGTCACAATGTCTCTCTGTGTCTCTCTCTTTAGACGTAGTAGTAAGTGTACGTGTTGTTTACCCTAGGATTTGTCAACCTTGAAATACAAGAATACAAGTAGTAAGTGAAAAAGAAACAGACTTTAAAACTTTTCTCTTTGCTACCCTCTGGTTTTAGGCTCTACAGAAGCTGGCCAATCAGTATTTAAAGAAGGAATGGCCTGACAGCCAATCACAAGTGCCTGCAGACAACAAGTAAGACACAGCAAAGAAAGTATTGGTTCAGATTTTTTATTATTATTTCATGTCCTTCAATACGTTACTTGATTTTGTGGTTAAATAAGTATTATGACCCCGATTAAATTTCTGGTTAATAGATCACGTTAATAGACCATATAGATACTCAATTCAGCCTTGTTGAATTGAATTTGAGTGTTCTCTCTGATCAAATTGCACACACAAAAAATCTGAGAAATCTCCAGACAGTGGAATCGTTAAATTTTGCTTGGATTTTTATTGATCTGCAAACCCCAGTCTCAATTATAATCCAAGTTGGCATAATATAGGCAGGTGGTCAACCCTACAACCTCTAAAATTGGCTTCAGAACATGACAGGATAAAAAGCTGATACCATTCAAAATCGTGCCCTTTTGGTACGTTGCTGTATGGCTCCATAGGTTTGTTATTTAACTAAGCAAAGATTTGCTGAGGAATTATTGATGCAAGTACCAAAAGTATTTTTAGTTTTGTTCAGTGACTTTCCGTTTGGCTTAACGCCAATGTGCTTGCTCTCTCCATGAGAACAATTTCAACCAGTTTTTCAATGTAATTTTTGTGCCTGTTGGAATGCTTCACTTGGCATGTCTACATTTTAAAGGGCTAATAAAAACACACTTTTTCAAACTAGCACTTAATTGCCATGACATTTTATACTTTGTTTTCTTTATTGGATTTATTTTTTATAATTGAATTATTGTATATTATTTGTTTTATATTTCCAAATTTTTTATTTATTTCATTATTGTTTTAGTAAATTGTGCAATATATATATTCTGTTCATTCACATCTTGTCTTATTTCCAATAATTTGTGTTGTTTTTATGCCACGTTTATTTTTATACCACTTTTATTGTTTAAACTGTTTGTTGTTGTGTTAAACAGAAAAAGGTATTGTTATAATAAATAATAGTATTATTATAATTATAAAATGTGCTTCTCTTTGCTTTATCTGCTCACATGCAGTGGCCAGCTACAGTCGAACTGTTCACATTTATATTCATGACTAGAACATAATAACAGCATAATGCCTTTTAGACTTAACAATTGTCTGCTGTTTGTTGTTCCAGGAACATGTACTGTGTATGGAAATCCTACCTGGAGGGCACTATTCAGGTGACCCAGTCCCGCATTAGTGCCTGTGACAACTACAAAAACCAAGTAACCGACCCTGCCAAGATGGCCAGACTACAGAAGGAACAGCAACTAAAGAAGGTATGGAGGTCAAATCAAACTATGCTTGGCTTGCATTAACTTCCCCTGCTCTCTCACATGGCTCTGATTTTTCTCATTTATACAGCTGGACTGAAACAATTTGGGATATGTGCGCTTTTAGCCCCTTTAAAGGACAGACCGTCTATGTGGCATGTGTGGAATATAAACCAGCGTATGTTGGTCGGTTTGTTTTCTCACAGAATCAGTTGGAGCTGGCCTTAAAGCTGCCCTGCCCTAGTGCTGGTCTGGAACCAGTGCTGCTCTTTAGTTATCTATGGCTACTTTCCACTTACTCAAGCCATCAATGCACCTCTTGTTCACCTTACCTCTGAAGAATGCCTTGATAGCTGTTGCATTTAAATTCTCGTGATAAAGTGACACGGATGTTTGGAGTGTATTGATGTTCAGCACGCGTTCCAAACAGATGACAGACATGAAAACATAGTGTCCTTGTTGGCTATTCATGAAAGAAATACCATCTACTACGTCTCTTTATTTCGCCCCAAGCCATGCGCTTTTCCTGCTTTTGTGTCCACTTCCTCTCACTCCCCTTTTTCTTTCTTCAGTGCGTTGATCAACTGACTGTGGTGCAAGCAGACTTGCAGGAGTCCGTGAAGGACCTGACCAAATGCAGGAAAAAGTACCAGGAGAGTGAGGCCATGGCCCAAGCCGTCAGGGAGAAGGCCGAACTAGACGCCAAGTATGCACTCCTCTGCTCACTGCTCCCAAGCATTCTTACCTGAGGCTCTGTCTAATCATATACAAGCAGACACAGCAACTCACTCAGGAGAAATTCTACCTAGACACAAGGTCTTGACATGCATACTGTGTTGTCACCCTCTGCTCAGGTCTAAGCTAAGCTTGTTCCAGTCCAGGTCCAGTCTGCAGAGAGCCAGTGTGAAGGTGAGCAATGTCATGTAAAAGTCAATAGGGAGTGAAGGTCCTGTTCTGTTTTAAGGCTGATTAGGACTCTGACCCGTTGGATGTATGTCTGTTGTAGCTGAAAGCCAAGCGGAGTGAGTGTAACTCCAAGGCTACCCATTCCCGGAACGATTACCTACTAGCGCTGGCTCGCGCTAACGCTCATCAGCAGCGCTACTATGACACGGACCTGCTGGAGTGCATCAAGGTAGGATAACTTGAGAGACAATTTTGCTGCTGGATCTATCTAGTACAACTGTACTGTGTACAGTATTATAATCAGGGATAGCACAATTAATTAGCATGCAGGACCGAAAGAAAACTCTTCCTAGATTAATAGTCATTTATAATATTTCCATATAGCATATAATTTAACATGGATATTTCATATACTTAAGTTAATATAATTCAGGTCATCCTTCTTTGAAAAACCCATAAAAATTGCATGAATCCATTACATTAGTCGTTTTTAAAGTATGTCTTTCCGGCTTCAGGTTCTAGATGGCAGTGTCTATGAGCAGGGGAAGGACTACCTGGTGTCTCTCTGTCAGACTGAGCTAGAGTCCTACCAGGCGGTGCATGACACTTTCAACAGCCTCCTGCACAGCTCCAATGGGGTAAGGCTCCAGAAGCGAACCCAACAAGCTACTGTTACATTAAGACAGGGCTAAGGGCTGCCGTTTCGATTTTGTCCTCGCGAAAAGAATACATGAGAATTTAACACTAGGCCTCTCATTAGTTGGGATATCTTGAGTTACCTCAGTGAATGGAATGCTTGCCTTGCTCCTTGGTCACTTCTCAGCCACGGGCCTCTCATAGTCCTGTCATCTGGTCCTCTCTGTAACTCGACCAGCCTATGGGTTGTTACCGATCAGACCAGTGCAGAGTGGTGTGCGGCTGACGCGTCTTTGTTTCTTAAAGGAGCTCCTATTTCAGCACCTTGACCCATCTGGCCCCTAGTTCACAGTCACTCGTTGGCTTGTGTGTAACTGTCCCGAGCGCTGTTTTAGTTTACAACCTCCTGTCAGGTCATCCTATGACCCTTGAGACGGGCCGGGACCATCCTCCTTCAGTGGTCTTCCAGACTAATAGGAAATGCATGACAGCAGGTTTATGGGATAATGCACTTTGAAAAGAGAGCAAAGACTCTTCCTCCATGATTCGATTTTTATCATAATACAATTTGGATCCTTCGGTTGAAGTTTAGTTTATTGTGCAATTACATTAGGTTCTAGTGATTAATAGGATAATATTATACGCAATATACGCTTGGCTTATTGTAGCATCATGGATAATGGGTACCCAATGGATTTACGTTGAGCTATTTTGTTCTCTCTATTTGTTTTCAGGTTATGCAGGACTTCCACCAACAGCTGTTTGTGGAGCAGAACCCCATGTTTCACAAAGCTGCAGCATTCCTCTTCCAGCCCAGTGACAACGATACAGTGAGTGCCGCTGCTGAGCATAGCCTCTGATTTCTTTCAAGGAGAGATTCCCGAACTCAATGTGCAGCCAGGCTTATATTTGTGTACATGTCTGTCTGTACTTGTCATGTCATTTTTTGGAGAGAGAAAAATGTAACAGAGTTCCTTAAATCTTTCGCCTTCGTTTTCTATACGCTTCGTGAATTATAAATCCACATTGTAAGTTAAATTCAATAATGGCTTAACCTGCAAACATACAGGTAATAAATAAACAAAATATATAGTTATCTGTTTTTATTATTATTATTAATCTATTATTATAGTTTATGACCCCATCTACATCTTTTGGCATGGTGTGTTGTGCAAGGACCTGTGTGTGTGTGTGTGTGTGTGTGTGTGTGTGTGTGTGTGTGTGTGTGTGTGTGTGTGTGTGTGTGTGTGTGTGTGTGTGTGTGTGTGTGTGTGTGTGTGTGTGTGTGTGTGTGTGTGTGTGTGTGTGTGTGTGTGTGTGTGTGTGTGTGTGTGTGTGTGTGTGTGTGAAAGAGTGTGTCCCCGAGGCTCCCAGCTGACCTCAGCTAGGCCATTCTGCCTGTGCACTGGCTGCCTTCTCATCTGCCCCTCTGCTACACTAGACACACTAGACAATTTGTTCAAACTGTGAGACCTCTTGTTGTTTTCGTTGGAAGTCAAACAAGCAGTGGCCTGTTTGTAAAGAAAACATTAGCGATGCAGTGGCCCTTCCCTCCTTCATCTACCCTCCGACAACCCCCTCTTCCAGTGGACGGAGAGATCCGGAAAAGAGCATACTGAAAGGGGAGGGGGGAGGTGGACTGCACTCTGTAGGCAGGACTGTCGACTGGCTGTTTGTGAAAAGGGGGCATTGTGAGAGGGCCTCTTCCAAGCTCTCCTCACACACTTACACACACACACACACCCCTTACCATGCAGCTTAAACAGGAACTCACTGTGGCTCTCCTTTCCTCCGTGATTTTGGGATTTACAGAGGTTCTCAGTCCAAAACACTGATTTACTCCCTCCCCCTTTCCACTCTTTTTTTGGAGCATGTTGCATAATTCTGCTCTACCTGTACATTTTTGTCTCGGCACGAGGCTTAGAGGCCTCCAACATATTCAAGGCAAGTGTACACACAACGAGTTAGCTTTTTATGGATTCACTTTGGGTTGTGTGTAAAAGTTAGATGGATTCATATGAAGCGGGCCAGAAAGGAATGATTCAATAGACGTGTTCTGTATTATAATCGCATTCATCGTAATTAGGCTAGGCTAAACTGGACTAGACTGTGGGATATGTTTTTAAACTTAGCTGATCTCATGTTTATCTATTCTTCTCTTGTGAGGTCGTTGCACAGGGATGCAGAGAATGGCTCGTTATGTTATGTTTGTCATGCAAGGTCATCTGAAGGGATTGTTTTCCTAGAGGTTGTTTCTATGACACAAGTGTTCAGAGAAGCTTCCCACCTCACCACCAACTCAATGGTGCAATTGTTTTCATGTTTACATCTTCAAAATGTCTCCTCATTCAATTGGCAAATATTTGCTCAAATCTTCCCTTATCAAATTAAAATGAATTAAGTTATATTTCTCCTGTCTTCCTCCTTCCACATGTTTGATTCCTCTCTATTTTGTTCTTGTTATCCTCTAGGTTGGGCAGCTGCAAAAGGAAATTGGGACGTCGGAGGAGCACAGTTTGGATAAAGAGGCGCGGAAGTGGGCCACCCGTGTGGCAAGAGAACATAAGAGCATCATCCACAGCCAGAGGGTAAGGGCGCAGGGAATTATCTACTACTCAGGCACTGGAAACCACCAACATGTTTTTCTCTAAAGTTTTTTTTATTTATTATTAAGACCGGTTACGGGGAACATTTACACATAAGCCGTTTATAACAGCCACAAATCAAAGTACAAATTTTTATTTTCCAACATACTAATTGTGTACCATGGTAAATTTGGGCAAGCCCCAGCTCTTTCATAACAAGCTCAGCAGGCCATTATAGCTGGAGCACGTCTTCTTTTAAGATAAAAGAAAATGCCAGAATCTGGGGAAGAGAAAGTAATTATCAAGTGGCTGGACTGAGGGTAGCAACCATACCCATCTTATTTATTTTTTATCTGCTGTCTTTGCCCTGGAGAACACAGCAGTCCCTTTACTGCACTCACACACAACAAATTAGCAAATGGCTAACAAGTGACAAGCCAATCTGTGACAATCCAAGTTGCCATACAAGTCAAGTTACCACATCAACCAATCAAATCAGGCTGAACCCAAAATAGGTAATTTTAGGAGTCAAGTTAGATGTATTAATACATTTTCTCTGTTAGAGTTAACTTTTATATACAGCCCCATTACATTTAAATTGGAAACATACACTTCTATACAAATAATTAATTCTTAATCAGGGTTATAAAAGCTGCTATGTGTCTAGCAGAAATTTATAGCATGTAATAAAGAAAACGAATGACCATTGTTCTAGTTTCCACTACTATGAAACATTCATACATTTCACGACCTATAATTCATAGTCTATCATAATTCTAGATGGTTCAGTGGAAGCCCCATCGCTGAGGTTTGCCAGTAAACCAGGAAGACCGTCTTTCCCAGTTTGTGGGAAATGACTCGTGTGTTACCTCAGATGTGACAACATGGACATTTTATTTCTATTGACATTTTATTTGTTGTACTGTTGTTGAACTCATTGATAAGTACTCTTTTAGCTTTGCTGTTTGTTAGTTTTCTGTTTTTTGTTTGTATTGCTATAGGTTCTTCTTGAATGTTGCCTAGTTTTATACATTTTTTATTGTGCCATGGTTATCTGTAACGTGAAACCTTTAGGCCCTGGAGGATTACGCAACACGGGGAACCTCTGAGCAGAGCCGCACTGAACTGGAGCCCAAGATAGAGGAGGCCAGAGAGAACCTTCGAAGGGCAGAGGTAACATTAGTTTATGTCTGCACTAGCCAAAGACTCATCTATTACTCAGGTTTCTTTTACTGGCCAGCGATGTGTTCCAACTCAGACCCTTGCCTCTAATGCCCCCTGCTGGTTGAAAAGGGTAAAGCATATAGATGTTTTTAAAGAGTTCATTATATAAAAATAATGGCTCTGATTTAATAACTAATTCAGAATTTATGCTTCGTCTATTAATAAGCATTTTTAGACCTCTTTCCTTTATCTCTTAACATTCATTACTGGTGTAATGCTTTGCGCCTGCCTAGTCTCATGTTGAGTTTCCTGTTGGCAGACGGTGAAGCTGAAGGCGGAAGCTTGTCTAGACCTCCTGAGACAGGCAGACGTTACCGTGGAAACGTGGCTGAAGAGCGCCATGAATCAGGTGATGGAGGAGCTGGAGAATGAGCGCTGGGCCAACCTGAACGCCCACGACCCGTCGCTCTCTGTAAGTGTGCCCCAGCATGATTACGTTCGCAAACACGTGACGTTTGTTTTTATTATCGTCCCTCTTCACCGGCCTATCTCATTTGGGGGGGGTGGGGTGGCGTGCGTTTGCAGGGCACAGCGGATCTAGAGCGAGAAGATGACGAGGAGCAGGAGGATAGCGGGGAAGTGTTGGATGACAGCAGCTCCAGTCCCTCCAGCACCCTGAGAAATTACCCACTCACCTGCAAAGTGCTCTACTCCTACAAGGTACTCTACTACTGCACACACACACACACACACACACAAACAGAACCAGTGCTGGACATCAGCTTGACTCACACATACATGTGATCCAGGGAGTGAATTCACATGTTTCCCCAAGCTAATAGCTGCCTGAAAACGTTCTTTTCTCTGCCAGTCATCCCAGCCCGATGAACTGACCATCGAGGAGCAGGAGGTTTTGGAGGTCATAGATGATGGAGACATGGAAGATTGGGTGAAGGTAACAGAAAACCACTGACCTATGTTGCGGTGCTGTTGGCCTGGGGCAACGTGTCAACGGCTTGGCAAATTTTTCCAGTCTGACTAATGAATCAGAAAAAAACTAAACCTACCATCCCTGCTTTGTTTTGGGACATCTGTTCATTCCCTGCTAAGGCCAAGAACAGGAGTGGCCAGGTGGGCTACGTCCCTGAGAAGTACCTGCAGCTGCCGTCCTCCCACAGCCTGCTGAGCATGCTGCAGTCTCTGGCAGCCCTGGACGCCCGCTCACATTCCTCCAGCAACTCCACAGAGCCTGAGTCGGAGCTGCCCACCATCAGTGTCAACGGAGACTCCAGTGGTGAGAGATACCGCCCCTCTCTTACAGGCTCCCAATTTAATTAAAGTTGTTTTGCTCTCTGCCTCTTTTTATGGTCTCTCTTACTCTGCTCTTTTCATCACTGCGTCACTCTTAACTCCCCCTTGTCTGTTTTTGGGCCAGTGTGCTTTGCCAAGGCGTTGTATGACTACGCGGGGCAGACGGATGATGAGCTGTCCTTTCCAGAGGGCGCCATCATCCGCATCGTGAGCAGGGAGACCCACGAGGACGACGGCTTCTGGGAAGGCGAGTTTAACGGCGCGGTGGGCGTGTTCCCTGCGGTTCTGGTGGAGGATCTCAACTGTGGCAGTGAGAGCGGAGAGGGCCAGGGAGATGCCGGTGCACAGGTAGTTCCTCTCTTGCAACCTCACAGCAATCTACCCACCCACAATATTCCATTCACTGTCTCGTACTCAAACACACACAGTCACAGTTTATGTAGCCCATACATTCCAGTGCATGTACTAACTTTACCAGTCTATTGCCCATAGTTGGATATGTATTGACCTTTTGAATTCCTCACTCCTGTTCTGTTTTGTAGGCCTCCCCCTCTGTTCTGGCCCAGTGTGAGCGCTCGCCTCACAGCCCCTTCCTGCCTGGGCCATTTCACAGCAGTCCATGTCATAGCAGCCCTGTCCAGACCCCGACCTTGTCGTCGCCTCTGTCCAGCCCATCCAGTGCCACCGCTTCCCCCATTTCCCAACCACCCTCCTACATCAACGGCCACCATAGACCACCTCCCGCCCCGCTTAAAAACCCCTTGCAAAGTAAGTTACATTCTCTCTTGTTGTGCTCCTTATATATGGAAAAAAATGGTGGATGCAAATAAGGTACACTGACAGATATATATTTACGTGGAAGGCAACGGAGTAAGGCTAGTTTGTAAGGATGATGAGCATTACTTTATTTCTTTGGAAGTTGGTGCATCACAATCCTGACCATAAGCTTAAACGGCTACATTGAAACATAACAATAGCAATTAGGTTGTGTGCATCCGAATATCAGGCTAACATTGAACAAATTGCAGGGACATTTTTAAGAAAAAACTTTTTTTCTGTACTCGAGTTATTGAATGTGGACTTTTTCGTACTATATTTTCATGACAGGATCTAACTTAAAGAAAGACCACTAAAGACCACCTTTCCACTGTTCTTTTGAATTACAATACATTCTGCCCAACTTCAGAAAGTAAACCTTTTCAGATGGTCACATAGTAATTGTGAAATGCAGATATTTAGTGGTTAGATACTGGTGGAACAATTAAATGTATTTATGAATAATTAAGTACCATAGTCTGTAGGTCATTCATATTCATAATTAGACAGTTTTTGTCCTGAATCAAACCTCTTCTTTGGAAGGTCCATTTGAAGCCTCGGTCGCATATTACAGCTGTTAATGTGTTGCACGGAATTGAAACCCTCAGCCCACGTAATCAAAAAAAGAACCTCAAAGTTGTTTCTTTCTCAGTCATTAGAAAGTTAACATAATGATGCCTCCATGATATTTAGTCTGTCAATTTTGCAATCTGAGCCTTGAACTTGAACCACATTGTATTAATGATAGCCACTGTCTGTTGTTCTGTTCAGGTCCAGCCCAGGGCTCATCTCAGCCTCCCAGATACCCAACAGATAGTGCTGCCAGCACAATTCGTCCTGTAAGTAACTTATGACTACACAAAATGTATCCGTCTAGATACAATTTGCATATAAGGTCATTTTACTTTACTGTTTAGTTTAGTCTTTCATGTGGCCAGTTATTTCATGCATAAATGTATGATCAGCTCTAAGTGCATGGGGTTTGGTATATTGTGCATCTTTGCTATCGTTCCTATCTGTCCCTTTTGCATATTGTCCTGATAAAATCTTCAAAATAATTTGAAGAATGCTGTAAGACTGGATTCCAATCCAGTGTCATTATATTTTGCACTTCATTTTTGTGATAACACCAATGTTGTCTCTAGGTCCGTGCTGCACCACCACCCCCGAAGCAGCAGCCTCGTGGGCAAGTGAAAAGGAGGGAGGAAGTGGAGATCACGCTAGTGTAATCGCACCACCCTGGTGGTGGCAGCTTCTCGTCCAGAGCAAACAGGACCTGGTGGACCCAGGATCCCGACAGCCTCCCAGAGGAGGGAAAAGGCCTCTGAGCCCCTGAACCAGCATCCCCACAGGAGTCCCATCCCCACCTCACTGCAGTAAGGCTAAGAGAGAGGCCACAGGTGTGGCTCCTCAGTTTCCATTCAGCAAAGAAGAAGTGGTGGTGAAGTGATGTGGAGAAACAGTTTATCGTGCCTTCAAGTGCATCTATCCCACACTATCTGTCTACTTGATTTTTCATTCCCCTTGTTCTTACTTTGTTCCTTTTATTTACCTTCTTCTTTGTTTCTGTCCTGTTTGTGGCTTCTTTTTGGTTTACTCCTTGTCATCCATTGTTTCACGTCTAGGCATTAAACTGTCTAAGTGAAGAGATCTTGCTGGTTGATTACTATGCAACAAAGGTATTAAAAGTTATGTCATGGTATTGTTCCTTTACTTTCCCTAACCTTTTTACAGTTTGCCTCTTTGTGGTCTACGTTGTCTTCACATCAGGGATGTTCACATTATAGAAGAGCTGGTACCTCTTCTTTTTTCCCTTTTTTTATGAAACCAACCATTTTGGCCTCTAGTTATTAAGTGTATCTTAAGTAAAGCATTCATATAAATCTTACTCTCCAAATGAATATTCTAAAATCTAAAGAAACTCCTGTGTAGTACTACATGTTGTAAAAACACAATATAATTGCTTTAGAAAACACAATCCTGCACAATGTCCCTACTTTGGCTGTAGCTGTAGGTATCTAATCTCATGACCAAGCATTTGGTGCAATTCTTATGAGTATTTGAGAAGCTTGATAACTTAGAAACCAGGACACATAGTTGATCCTCATTTCACGAATAAGGGAAAAGTGGCAATTTTAGTAGTGGAGTTTATTGGGCTTTTTGGTAGGGAGAATCTCCTGTTTTAGCAAAGATTGTGTGTTAGTGTGGAACCAGAGCATAAATTCCATAGGGAACTTAAAAAGTCTGGGGGCAAAATGTTGTAAAATGTAAACTAGCTGTGGGCTGTTTTGTTTCAAAATGAGGATCTAGCTATATTATAAATACTAATCTAGGCTAGCTAATAATGTGGCTAGTGAGAATAGTCCTTCAGTCAAAAGTAAAGAAGAGGTTGTTGGAAAAAACATGGACAGGCAATGTGCAGTCTTGTAGAGCATCTCATTGTGATGGTGAAAGATCTGATTTGCTTTCGATGTCCAGCAGGACCACCCAAGCTGCTAGCTACCCCGTGGAAATACAAATTGACTGAAATACTGAAGCACTTTTTTTACAAATGGTTTTTATGCCCTTTTCAGTATTGCTGGTATCTTTTTTTTTATGCTGCATTATTTTTATTTTGTTTGATGTCTTGTTTTAACTGCATTGGTATGAATAATGTTCTCCTTTTAAAAAAAATGCTATTGAATTATTTAGCCTTAAATAGCTGTTAGTGTCTTGTTTGTGATGGAGGTGTTTTCTTTTGTTGTCTGACTTTGAAATATAAAAATAGTTTACAGAGAACATGGAGGTGAATATCCGTACACGCATACATTTGATGAAAATTAAAATACTACAACATATTAAGGTTGATCAGAGGAATAGAGATCAGTCTGCCATGTTGCTGTACTGTTGTTGATCTCATTGAGATCTGAATGTCAACAAACTTATTTTAGAAGTTTACATTGTCCCTGTTCTATTGAAAAAATTGTTGTTGGGTCTCTAATAAAAAGTTAATTGTTGTTAAACCTTTGGTCCCAATTAAATTTTCAGTAGGCCAATACTAAGGCATCAGTATTTCTTTTACACTGAAATTCCGATGCCCAAACTGCCTGCTTTACCATCATTTACCTGCTCTGCAGAAATTGCATAGCTCGATTAAATTTTCCCAGACGCTGAAGTGTATTTATTGTGTACAAATAAATGTGAAATAAAATGAACTCAAACACACCAGTCATATTTGTTTTATTAAAAATAATTTACCGTAAAACCAAAGAACGTTTTCTTTCAAAATGTTTTATTACAATAATATGGCAGCACAATTTTCTAGAAGTATCTAGAAGATAGTATTAACAGGAGAATTAGTCTGAAAACAAGTGTGCAGCTCCTTGTACACAAAACTGTATAAAATATGTTGTAGCCAAACAAAACACAGAAAGTAACAAAATGTAAAACACTTTCTAATACAAGCATGCAGAGATGTGGTTGAATGAGGATTTGAATAACACTTTCCATCATTAAGAAACAATCCTAAAGAGGCTGTTGCAGCCTGATCTTAGACCCTGGAATTAAATGGATAGCCATAGGGCCTACCAAAATGTAATGTGCTTCTTTGCATGGAGCACAACGACATCAAACTTAATTTTTGGAGTATTCTTTTTAAGCATCCACTTCCATAACTTACACTAACTTTTTTACAAGTTAAAAGTAAAAATGTTGGCCTTAAACCTTTCACACAGAACGCTGCTATTCTGTGCAACTATACTGGCACCAAGAACGTGTGTAGCATGCTTCTCTCTACTTCCGATTGAGAGACTCCGTTCGCAAACAAACGTTCGAGCAATTTTGGGATACAGAGGATATCACAATGGTAGATAAACATCAGATAAAGCTATGTGTATCGCATATAGCTGAATTAAAACCATTGATTGGGGCATTTTTTGCGTCGTCTCTTGCAACCCTTACCGTTGCAGCAATCAGTAGAAGGAAACATGCTACACTAAACTAAACAAAGCCAAATCCCCTCGCTTTAGGCAAGAAAAACTATCTTGCCACGATTTGATCATTCCCCGCGCACAGTGGTTTGTTTACGTTGGTAATCAGACTGTTCTACCGCAAAGACCTCTGGGCCGCTATTTTCTTAGACGCGTTGAATTGTGGGCAGTCATTGGTCCTCCGAGAAGAGGACCTCTCTCCTGCTAAGATTTTCCTCCAGTGGAAAAGATGGCTGCTCCGGCGGCAGCTGCGGGTTCTGCCCCCGGTTTGTGCCCAGGCTACGCCGTAATTTGCTCTTTTCTGGAGCGATATGGTGTTTTGTTGGATTTGCCGGAGTTCACTTTCCCCCAACTGGAAAGATATCTTTCAGATACATCCTCAGGTACAGTAGGATAAGTGCAAGCCGCTACTGGTGGGGAGGAGTAACTTAACACTATTGCATTAGTCCTGTCGTGCTAGCAAGCTAGCTAGGTAGTAGTTGTGTTATTGTGTGGCTTTCAACCCTTGTTGCACGTTGTAAATTAATGAATCGCTTTCCCAAACCTTTTCTACTGCTACGTAATTGTTCTCATGCATTGTTATAGGCGTTTTAGGTAATATATAGTTAAAATATAATGAGCTTTATCGCGGAATATGGCATTTGAATGTTGCTGGTTTTATTTGCGAACTAGCCTTTATCTGCCATGGCAAATACTACTAGCACAACATTACACACACTGATATTTATGTCTAGAGTGTCGGGTATGGTTGGACTTGATAAAGAAATTAATGAAAACCAGATCAACTAAAACACAGGAAATGCTAAACATGCAACTTTGATAGTATGGAAATGACAATCATGAATGTGTGCACAAAATACAGTTAGGTAATAGTGTGGAATACTGTGGTACGCTCGCATCATTGTGCGCATGCGCACTCTCACCCCTCCATGGTTTAATGTAGTCTTCTGTAATTACGCATTAGACACCGTCATTCAAATTATATTGGCGGAATTTGGTGTCTTATAGCGCACTGTTTTTTTATTATTATTTCCTAATTGACAAATACGCTTTGTGCAAAGTACACTACGTATTGTTCGGTGGCCATTTTGAAGTATGGGACAATGCACTGTCTTCACTGATATCTGTAGTCGATTTCTGTTTTGTTCTTAATTGCTTGATAATAATATTTATCCTCTTACTAACCTATTTACTCATAGAATATACTTACATACATAGTATGCTTTTAGTATGTATGAATAGCATAATATGCATTTTTCTTTGGTAGGTTATTTTAGGTTCTTTAGAGACTCAATTTGAGGAGTAATAAGGATATTTGACTGTATTTTATTTTTTGCAGAATGCATGCTTATCAGTATGATTGAGTGACCTTAAAGTGTTTTTAAGCACTTGGTAACATTGTTATTGTTGTGTTATTAATAAAACTATAATAAATTATTACTATTTCAAAAGAAAACATTTTATAGATTTTTTATAACAAAACTAGCATATATTCTTCCTATTTATTGATAAATTTTTTTGCCAATCATTAATATTGTCATCTGTTTCTAGTTCCAAAGCTGTTGGTGGACCTACATATAAAGTTGCTAAGGAAGATTGGAAAGTCAGTGTCAGCCGATAGATGGGAAAAGCATCTTGTGAAAGTAAGTAATCAGCTCGTAAACGGTTTGCTTAAAAAATCTCTGTGATTGATGTATTTAAGTGTTTAAATTTCAATTGTTAATTAGAAACTTTCCCTCTATGACTTGATTGTCAGTGTCGAGCTTTCTTATATGTTCTTTGTAAAACAAACGTTTAGAGTACTAGGATGTAGGTCACTACATAGTGTTTCCATATTCAAGACATTAATAAGCGGTTTTAGACCCACGCTCCTTCGCAACGTTCAACTGAGCAGACATTTCAGTCTTCATGTTTTTTGAGTGGTTGCAGATCGGACTCTTGGATTTGTTGTCTTTCAGGTATGCCAAGATTTCAACACTACCTGGGCATGGGAGCTTGACAAAAAGGGATACAAAGACATGACAGTAGAGTGCAAGACAGGAATTTTGAAAGTGAGTGAAAAAAGTTATTAAAGTTGACAGGAACGTTCATGGAGACTGATGTAATTTCAATGCACTTTTCTTTTCTTTGCAGTATTTGTGCGAGTGTCAGTTTGATGACAATGTCAAGTTCAAGACTGCAATCAATGAAGAGGATCCTGACAAAATGCGACTACAACCAATTGGCCGGGACAAAGATGGCCAGATGTACTGGTTTCAATTAGACCAGGACCACAACGTGCGGGTCTATTTGGAGGAACAGGATGACTTGGATGGGTCATCTTGGAAATGCTTAGTCAGGTAGACCAGAATTGACTACAACTGAAAGCAATGTGATTTGCTTCATTTTAGATTATGATAATTATGATCTATGGAGGATGGACTAATGAGTTAAGTTATTTTCAGATACATTTCACTAAAACAATATGGTGAAAACAATTCATTGTATTTTTTATACAGAGACAGAAATGAATTAGCTGAGATTCTGGCGTCTTTGAAAACTCATATTGATCCAGAACTGTTAAAAAAAGAACAAGAAGAGGCAGCCAGTCTCAAGCCTGAAGCTGATGGGAATAAAAAGACTGATGATGAAGGTAAATAAGTCTGACTCAAAATCGTCACAATCGTCAAATGTTCAAAAATAGCGTACTGTGTCTTTAACATTGTTCCTTGGTTCTTTAGACAATAAAAAGACAGATGATACAACTGAAGATGAAGAAGATAAAGCTTCAAAAGATGTTGTGAGCCCAGTTGTATCAAAAGAAGAAGACAACAAAAAACTAAAACAAGAATCTGAAGTTGATATTTCTGAGGCAAAGTCACTGTTGAATGACATCCAACACAGCAAAACTGTGTCAGAACCAAATACACAATCTGACAAGCCATGTGTGAATGTCCATGCTAAGCCTATCAAAGAGGAGCCGATGGAGGTGTCAGAAACCACGACGAGCAAAGCAACAAGTGCTAAAGAGTCTCTGTCAGAGTGTGCATCGTGGCATACCGAGCAAGAAGATGTTAGGAAAAAGAATACAGAGGATCTTCAAAAGGCGTTAAAAAATGACCATCAGGCTAAAATACCTTTGAAAAAGAGAGAGATGAAATTAAGTGAGGACTTTGATAAAAGTAGTGGAAGCATTATTGTACGAAACCCATCTATTTCTCAAGTTAAAGAGCCTCTTATAGTTGAGAAAATAAATGAAGAGAATGATAAAAGTGCCAGGGTTAAAGAAATGTCAAGTGATAATGTTAATGTAGAATCCCTGCATACAACAGACAATGTTAAAAGTCATAATAATGGTTTGGGTAAATCTAGTAAAGAGAGTGACAAGCAAAATGTCTGTTCTGATAGCAATGAGAAACAAACGAATAGTTTGTCAGGAGATGAGTGTGAACCTAAAGAAAAGAGGACAAAAGCTTCCACAGACAAAATGGACAGTATGGTGGACATGGATGACATGGTCTCAAGAAATACAGAGGAGCCCATGGAAGTAGCAATGTCTACTCAAGCAGAAAAGGAAAAGGCTGCAGCCCAAGAAACCATTGTAGAGGTTGTCCAAGAGGTGGCACCCCTTGCAACTCTGGTGGCAAAACCATCACCTTCATCGAAGGATCCAATAAAACCATTTGAGAAGTCTTCTGATAACAAGGATGAAAAGAACAAGGAATCCAACGAGATGTGTGTCATATCTCATGCCAAGGGCAACACCTGTATATCAAAAGAAACCACTAAAACATTGACACCTGAAAAGCACAATGAATTTGCTAAATTTGAGAAAAAAGGTGCACTCAAAGGGAAGGATTCATCTGAGCTAAGTGAGATTGAAAAATCAGACGTCACAAAAAACATTTCTGAACCTAAACCTACAGAAACAATCATCACCACAGATACAGGGAAACCTGAGCATATAACAGATAAACCAGACAGCTCGACACAGCTCAAAGAGATGCCAGGAGTCATTCATAAGATGGAGACAACATTGTCTAACAAAGAGACTGCAGAAAAGCTGCATGGTTCTAAAGATTCTGAAACCGCCTCAGTCATTAAAAAGACAGATGTATTAAAACAAAGTCCAGAAAGCAAAGATCCTGGAAGCCTTGTCAGTTCTAAAGAGACCAACAAATCATCAGTCATTAAACAAGCAGACAAAACATCTTCCAGTAAAGAAACTGAAAGATTGGACAGCAGTAATGACAAAACAAAATTGTTAGTGATAAATAAGGTAAATGAACAAGAATTATCTGAACACTCAAAAAAAGTTAACAGTCCAGAAGATACTCAAACATCATGTATTACTGGAAAAAACTCTGAAATTTCAGAGGCTGAGGTCATGACTGAAAAAGAGGAAAGGGTCATTTTTAAAGTGAACTCCGGAAACTCTGCACGCTGCCAACATAAGGAAAAATTTTCGAATGAAAGATCAGGAAAAGACTCTAGTAAGCCAGACTCCAAGGCTGTAGATGTGATGGCCATCAAAGACAATGCAACCCAACTGGAAGATCACATATCCACAAAAGAATTGCCCACATTCAAGGCCACTGAAAAAGTAAAAGTAAAAGAAGAGAAAAATAAATCTTTGAACCCTGTAGAAAAGGGAGAACCCTCTAATAAGGTTGGGCAATTGGTTGATACCAAATCAGAGGCAGAAAACAAAAATATGAAAATCTTTGATGCTCCCAAAGAGGAAACTCTGGTAATGCCGTTAGTTGAAAGTTCAAAATCTGAGGAGAGAAAAATGGATACAACCTTGAAAACCTTGAATGCTGAAACAGTGACTGGTGAGAATAAAGAACCTAAAATTAGTAATGAGACTGATACAAGGAACTCTGAAAGCAAGACCATCAAAAACCATAGCACTGCAGTCTGTGACATAACATCAGCTAAACAACCTGCTATAATAGAACAAGAAGCCTTGACCCCTCTCATTGATGATAAAAGTAAGAAAGATTCTTGTTCCAACATAGAAATCCAGAATGTGTCACTTTTAGAAAAAAGCGATAAAGCGGATGATTTAAATGAAGATAATGACAAAACCTCAACGGAAGATAAATTGAACGGGTCAAAGGCCAGTGAAGAATTTGACGATAAGGCTAAAGAAAATAATTCCGTAAATAAAGAAAAGAAAGTAGAAAAGGGCGATTCAACTGAGGTTCAGGAGAAGGGTATTCGCCTGAAAATTCAGGTTCCTACTCGTCGGCGGAAATCTGAGGTGCAGAGGGAGGAAAGGACAGGCGATTCCGATTCTGAAACAGGTGGTGGACGATCTCTGAGGAGGTCACCCAGGATCTCCAGGCCAACTGCCAAGGTAGTGGAGATCCAGGACAGGAGGCTCGAGAAGTTGCAGGCGACAGCGTCAGTAGAAAAGGAGGAGGAAGAGGAGGAGGAGGAGAAGGAAGAGCAGGAAGAGCAGGAAAAGCAGGATGAAAAAGTTGTTCAGAAGAAACCGAGAGAAAAGAAAATTGATCAAGAGGGACAGCCCAAAAAGGTGAGTACTTTACTCATATAAATGTCATCAACAGAAAGATTCTTATGGGTCTAACAAAATCTAAGAGACAATTAACATCTGACAGCATTTATAGTTATATTAGAGTCATTTAAGTAAACAACAAAAAAAAGGCCTAAGCCTAAATGAGTGAAATGGGCCAAAATTTCAGTTTGGTGATTTCAAAGTTCTCCGGTAAAATTGTTCCCACTCTATTACACTGGTGGTTGGCGGTCATTTGCAATATTACAAAATGTATTAATGCCAGTACTGTCATAATGTCTGATCCAGGGTAAAAAGCGGCGGCGGACTCGATGGTCCAGCACTCGAACACGATGCAACAAGAAAGGCTCCAGTGATGGTGACGATGACGAAGACGAGTCTAGTGAACAGGAGGACAGTGAGGACGAGGATGACAGTGATGAAGACTACAAGGTTGAGAGGGGCAGAAAAAGGAGAAGGAACAGGAATAGAGAGAGGCACAGTTCTGACTCCTCAACCTCTTCCGACGATGACCTCCCTCCTAATGATGACCCTTGCAAACAATGTGGCCTACCAAACCAACCGGAACTGGTGAGTATAGGGGCATCTCATACTGTAATTAAGCAACAACCTACAACACATCGTGGAGTATTTATTATATATTTAATATTCTCACTGCTGCTTAGGGGATACAGTGTTGGGCTGCACAAGGCCTGTCTAACAACAATGTCAATTAAATTTGTCACAACCTTTCAGTGGTTTATTGCTTGGAGGGCTTTATTGCTTACTTTTATTTAACTATTCCGTACATGTTTGACCATTTTTATAGAAACCTACTTCCTAAATAAAAATAAAAACCTTGGACTGATAATGTTCATTATATAGTCCTAGCAACAGTCTGTTGCATCTAGTAATGCAGTCCCTGGGAAAGACATCTCTTTCCTTTAAAGTGATGATGTTATTGATTATGCCTTTTGGAATGTTGTGCCATATCTCTTCAATGTCAGTGCACAGTTGGTTGGCAGGGAGTGGTCCACACTGTTAATTCTTGAACATCCAAAACATGCTCAATCTATTAACACTTAATCGTTTAATAATTAAACTGTCTGATAACTATCATACTTGCGCAGACATGTAATCATATATCGTGTATAAACATGGCATTATTCACCTTAACGTTTGGATCCGTCTCCACCACAGATCTTGTTGTGTGATTCATGTGACAATGGCTACCATACAGCCTGCTTAAGACCTCCCCTCATGATAATCCCAGATGGAGAATGGTTCTGCCCACCATGTCAACATGTAAGTAAAATACTAAATACAAAAGTTTAAAAGAAAAAATATTAAACAGTGTTCAAGTTTGAAAAAGCAAGCAGACAGATATGTAATGCTATTTATCTTATCCCCCTCCTCTCCCTCTCTCTCCTTTTGAAACTTGCAGAAGCAGCTTTGTGACAAGCTAGAGGAGCAGCTCCAGAACATTGATGCTGCACTGAAGAAAAGGGACCGTGCTGAACGAAGGTGAGAATATTTACTTACTTAATTGTCAATGGTATGTAAACATGTAAATGCAACTTGGAACTACCATCATCAACACTATCACAGTATCATGCATCAAATGTTGTTTAAATCTGATATTTACTCTGATCTAAATACATTTAAAAAAATCTTTAGGAAGGAGCGCCTGGTCTATGTTGGAATAAGTGTTGAGAATATCATCGCTCCTTCAGTAAGTTGGATTACACTGGTTATGCATTCATCATTTAATAAAAAAAAATAGCGATACAGGAAATTTTATGGCACAAGTATTTGATTCTTACTTACAATTTTCTTTTTCTTGCTAACTTATAACTTTAAGATTGGGGTGGAGGAAGAAAAAGAAGAAGTGGTGGTAAAGGAGAAGAAAGAAGTGAAAAAGAACAAGAGCAAGAGCAAGAGCTGGGGTCGGAGATCAACAAGGACAAAGAAATCCATAAGCTACAGGTATGTGTCGAATGCGGCCAGTAATGTATTAATCATTTACAGTGCCATCCATACTTTTTGACATCATTGATGAAGATCAATAGAACATAGGCTCTGGAATGATTGTTCCCTTGACTATTAGCTTGATCCTACAAGTAAATGTAAATGTAATCTTGAAACTAACCCAAGTTATTCAAAGACAAGGTCTTGGTCAAAAAATATATCACAATTATTCTCACTCCTCAAAATTATTATTTGGCTATTGTGTCAACAATTTAAAAGTATAAAAAAAAACAGTGGAAGCTGCAATGAACCTGTCTGAAAGATAATGCAAGTATCTGTTGTGAGTGAAAGATTTTGACAGGCAGACTCGGATCTACAAGACAACTACAATTACTACAAATGCTATATCCATATCCTCCAGTCAACAAGCTATTTAGAGTGTATTTTGGGCCAAGCCTGGTGATTTTCAATATACGCATAATGGATATTATAACATCCTATCCTATGTATATTGAAAATCACCAGGCTTTTGCATTTGCCATTCCAGTTCCCTGGCCTTTACCCTATTGAAAGCCGGTGTTAAGTAGGGACACCACATTTAGAAATCAGAGCTTTTAATTTCTCTTATAATTAATGCTATGGAATTCTCCCAGAAAGAGGGCAAAACATTTTAAATGCCGTGGTGCTTTTATGTGGGATAAATTTTGGTCAGGATAAAACATACTGTAATTTTTCTTATTATATTGAACTTGTAATCTTGTGTTTACAGGTTTGACGAATTTGATGAGGCTATTGAAGAGGCGATCGAAGAGGATGTCAAAGAGGCAGAAGGTGGAGGTAGGAGAAAAGACCCATCTAGACAAACCTAAGACATTTAAATCCATGGGGGTGGGTTTTGCACTATCGGTGCCATTCAATAGCTCTGTTTTTGCTTTTAAAGTTTATAAATTCTTCCACAAGATTGTTTCATGTTTAAGTGTCAAATAACTAAACGGTCGATTTTGATCTTAAAGTGAATTGTTGTCACGTACAGGTGCTGGTCGAGGGAAGGACATGGCCAACATCACAGGCCACAGAGGGAAGGACATGTCCACTATCCTGCATGGGGAAGATGGCAAGGAGAATGGATGTCCACCACGGCCGAGCGTGGGCCAGCGCAGGAAAAAACGCCGGCGCCTCAATGACCTTGACAGTGACAGCACTGTGGACGAAGAGGAAAGCGAGGACGAGTTTCGCCTTAGTGACAGGTAGGTGCAAGCATTTAAGTCAAAACAAAAGTGTGACGGGGCAGGTGGGTTAAAATACTGACAAGCTTTGAAACGGAACATAAAAATATATTCTGCTTTGTTTCTATACATGCAGCACTGAGGAGGAAGAGTTTGTTGTGTCAGAAAATGCTGAGAGTGAAGCAGAGGTGGACTTCAATGACAGTGACTTTGGCAGCACTGGCAGTGGTCCTCGACACACAGCGAGATCTAAGAGGCCCACCAAACGTCGGAAAAGTGGGCGACAGCCCCGAAAACGGCGAAGTAGGGGCTACTCGGATGATGAGGAGGAAGAAACCGATGAAGAGGATGAGGAGGAAGAAATGGGTATATTTGCATTTTTAATGGGTGTTTTATTAATTGCAAGTAATCAGATGATGGTGCTAGGGATTTTTATGAAAAAAAATGTATGTTCTATAATTTTTTTTTTATAGTGACAGAAGGCTCCAGTGAGTTCAGTGACAGCGACTTGGACGTGAGCAGACGTAGGTCGCGCAGGAGCCTCAAGAAGCAGGTCAACTACTGCGAGACGTCCGAGTCCGAGGGCTCCAAGGCCGGCACCAACCGGGATAAGATGAAACCACGGCGACGCCTTTCCAGCTCAGACAGTGAAGGTCAGTAAGCCTCGCAAGCGCAGAGCATGCAAAGCCCAGCTAGGTCTCAAAATAAACTCAAGTATCTTGGCTTACATGTTAGCATGCACTGCTTTGTACTGATTAGGGAAATGGGACTAGCTTGTGGACATGAAATAGTACATTTTACGTCAGTGCAACAAATTTTTGCCTGCTTTTCAGCAAGTAACTCCAGAGGTTCTGATGAAGAGGAGAAAGAAACGAGGGTGAAACGGAGAGCAGTTTCCCCGTCGGAGTCTAGGAAGCGCCGTCGATTGTTCTCGTTAAAACGGCGGAGAGCCTCCGAAGACGACGACGATGACGATGATGACGATTCTGATGACTCTGAGGAAGAGGATCGCCCTGTGAGGAAGCGTGTGAATCGCATTGACTCTGACGACTCGGATGAGGAAGAGGACGATAAAACATCCAAGGCAGAAAAAAAAGATGAGGAAGGAATTCTGGGCAAGGGGCCAAACCCGTTGGAATATAATCTGGTAGAGTTGCCCCCCACCAATGGACAGAATTCAATGAAGGGTCTAGAAGGCTTCATAAATCGTCCAGAGCCAGGAGCAGCTATTGGCCCACCAGGCCTCATGGGGCCCAAAAACATCTGTGTCACACCTGTCGGTGCCATAGCACCCAATGGCATGGCCACCCAGGAGATGGTGCCACAGGACGATGATGAGGATGACCTGTTAGGGGTCACAGACTTGGTAGACTATGTTTGCAATAGCGAGCAGTTGTAAAAAAAAAAATTGTTGTATTTTTATATGGTTTTCCTTTTGATTATGTTTCCGAACAAACATTTGCCACACTCCTGTCTGTTGCTTCCTCCTCCACACCAGTTTAAACTAAAGTCCCTATCAGAGGGTAGATTCCTTCAAACCTCTTGCTCTTCCAATGGGATTGCACATTCATTCAGAGCCCTGGCTCTAAAGTATCTTGTGTCACTGCATTATCATGGAGGTCTGCAGCATGTTCAGCTGTTTACCTATGCCCTAACCAAGGAACCCATATTCAAAATGAAGCTCAGTTCCAAAAGTATGTCAGACCAGTAATTCCTCAATGGAGGGAACAAAGGATTCTGAAAGGCTCTTACTACGCTTATTGTGAAATTGTAATGTATAGGTAACTGTTAGTTTAGAAAATAGCTTAGTTGAGTATTTGTTTATATACCATACCACTAACTCATTTTGATTTTACATATGCTAGGTGGGTAGAATTAGGGCTGGGAGAAGGTGAAAATGCATTCCATTTAATAGTATGTTTTTCTTTTTATCATTTTCTGAAAACAAATATTTCCTTCCATTGCCTTTTAAAATAATCTTAATAGGGTGCTAGCAAATATTTTACTTGATGTTCTCAGATGAAAACATTTTGTTCAGTTGTCATAAATTGATAAGGTAAAACCTTAGCGAGTGTTCACCAAGTGGTTTTAAACCTAGGTGGCAGGCATTTGGTGAGGCACAAATTTTTATTTATCTTACTGGTTACTATACCCTGTTTGAAATCACTTCCAATCATTTCTGGTTGGGAACGGCTTATTAATATAACTTTTTTTTATGTTTTGTGAAGTATGTTGTGCTGATGTATCATGGACATTTGATTAGTTTTCCCAACCTTGGTTACTTATTCATTCATTTCAACACTATCATGAAAGGCAGCTCAGTGCGTCATGCCAAATTACTGGTGTAATAGACAATACCTTTGTAGGTATGGAGGTTTGAGTGTATATATGTGACCAACTAGAGTAGATCACCCCTTTTCTCACCTATTGCGTGAGCATGCACCTGTTTTTAGAAGTATTAGTTTAGTTTTTGTACATTGTATACATATATAATAATTTTACATTTGTGTGCTTCAGCAATATTGGTGATCAAAATCCCATGTTTAGACTATTTTAATGCAAATAAAGGGATTTGATAAGTAAACTACGAATTAAATATACAGTAATGTACTTGGTTATCATGGAAAAGTTTCTTTATGTCAAAATGTTAAGGTTCTCAGTATGAGTATTATAGGAACTTAATGTACCATACATTTCTCAAATGCATTATTTTGTATTGCAAAAACTCTTGAGAAAACATCAGATTCACTTTTTAACTCTATGTTGTCTCTCTTCATTGGTTTGAAAAATCCTCGTGGGCAACAACGTTCACCTAAGAATAATTTTAATTCCAATTAATTTAAAGATGATGCCTTGCCAATGTAACAAATTGACCTAAGAGATCACTACACCCAAATTCTTAGGGACTTCACCTTTTGATTCATACCAGAAAGTTGTGTAAGTTAGTTCCAATTTTACAAAGCCCTTAAGGGAGTATTTGTAATTTAAACCTGGCATCCTGGAAAATATTATTTTAAAGTAATTTAAAAATCCTACAGAAGTTTGAGGAATAGCCACGAAAAACTTAACTAACCTGATGATATTGGTGTGTTTTAAGCATTTTTTCTCAAAGAAAAATTACTCTAGGGCAATTACTTTCAATGAGTTTTTTTCTTGTTTCTTGTAGAAAGGTGTTATATTGGCACAAGTACAATTGTTTCGTATTGAAATCTGAAAGAACTGGCATGTTTGATTATCTTTTTTTTTTTTGCTGATGTATTATTGCCAAAGGAATTTTTAAGTAAAACAATATGGAGAAGTTTCATTTGCAGTAAAACTGCACATTCAAGCATGAACTCTCCACTAAATAAATATGTGCCAGGGAAGAGTGTTAAAAATATAAGGAACAGAGGACTAATTCTTTGTATTAAAAATAACCCTATTGTAAATTTGTAATGCATCTAGTCTTGGCATGGGCATCGTCACAGATGATAGTCTTTTATTATTTGCCCATCACATAATGTTTTTATACTTGGATGAAATAATTATTTACTTCGTTTAAAATAATGCGTACTGCCACTTGGTAATGTATACACTGGTACCATAAAATATCTTTTTGACAGAATATTCCCATTTTTGGAATTTCAATCCAAACAAATAGCAACTAGCAGGAATGGACAAATACCAGAACACAATATCATCGATGGCGAAGTACAAGGCTTTGGACGTTGGTCAAATCTGTACCAATTATTGAAGTGTTTGTCTACCTCATCGATCTCAAGAGTAGAGGGAAGATAACTCGTGGTCTGAACGTAAACTTGTAGACTTGTCTTCAGTGTTTTGTCTTTTTGTTAACTTCAATGTAATTTCTTATATGAATCAAATCTTGTACATTTGTCATAATAAAATGGATTTGAACCTGATGATAACTAGGTTGTTTTTAATTGAGTAAACCTATGCCTAAATACATAACAGGCTATGATTCGCTGTCATCATCTCCCTTCTGTCAGATGATTGGTTTTACTTGGATCGTGTTTACTAAAACGGAAGGCGTATGCAGGCTACTTTAATACAGTGCCATTTGTGTAACGAGACTCGTAGGTTATGTTGGCTAGGGTTAGTCCTGCAGTAGAAATGAGCCTGCATTTTTTTTTAGAAGGCTTTATGAACCGATGCCGATGGGCAACAAAGCTGTGAGATAAATAGGTTGGCGCATCCCGCCCCTTTACATTTCCTCCCTACATAACGAAGTAAAACGCTGCTTGAGTTGACTGTCTGAAGACTATCGTGAAGAAGAATTGTTGAAGTAGAAGTTTCGACATTAGGGCATCGCTCTAATAACTAGGCGTTTGTTTACTCGAAGACAAGTTATAGGTAGGCTCTATAAGTTCTACGTTTGGCTGGTCGGTCGTTCCGGTACGGTACAATTACAATAATCTAATTTGGCAAACTCATGTTTCTACCTTATTATTTCATTATTTTTAAGGGGTTTTAGAGTAAACAAAAAAATGATGAGTCTAAGGAACTTGGTACCTCCGAGTGCAGGTGTTCGTCACGAGCAAGTTGAAACTACGGTTGTTTGGAACGGTGAAGGGCTTGGATCAGGGACCCTTTATGTTGCAGACACGTGAGTTTCACACATTTTGCATGGTAGGCTTTGGTGCGTACAATTGTCCCCATATCCATAACATTTATTTATGAAAACGCAAACGTGCAGGCTTGAACACTTGTTTATTTTTGTTCATTAATTTAATATAATTTAATTTAATACATTTATTTTGGAATTTTTTTGCAAGTAAGTCAATCAATGTGCTGCCTAACGTTACATAGTTCATAACGCCACTCAGGTTGAGTCTCTCATGCCCACCTGACCAAGCAATTATTTAAGCACAGTGGCACAGCAAGATGAAGCGTCCAAATAGCCTCGATACGTGAGGATATAACAGTAATTAGACACAGTAGTGCGCTCAGGTTCGAATATTAAATGGCACCTGTAAGTTTTTAATGTTGTCTGGGGAACAGCTGTTCAATAAATGTGTTACGATATAGGAGGACTGGTTCAACAAGTAAACTATGTAGAGGTGTAAGCATGTACACTCGCATTGCTTGCCATTTGAATAATTTGGCTCTTTGTCTATTATGTTCTAGTGCACACTGGAACAACGGGTTACCCCGAAAACATTCCATCATCTTTACTTAACTTAACTATAGCTATATTTGTAGCAATTACTAATAGGAGGTGCTTCCTGTTCAGAATTGTAGCATGGTGCGATGGATCTGGGAAGGGATTTTCTCTGGAGTACCCTTCCATTAGCCTCCATGCTATATCACGCGACCTCACAGCATACCCTAAGGAACACTTGTATGTGATGGTCAGCGCACAGTTCAAAGGTAAGGATTGACCGTTGCATTCCAGTTTGGCATTTGTTAAACAATATGCTACTGCATTGAGTAGTTTATTTGATTTTATAGGCACTGGACCAAATTTACAGCAATCAATTTAGGTGTAATTGTTGTAGGTGGTTGTAGGTAATTGTAAAAAGGTGTATTCTGTGTCCTCTAGAAAATGCAGAGAAAGAGGAGCTGGGTGATGATTCCAGTGATGAGGACAACAACAAAGATGAAGACTTTGTAAATAAAGTCACTGAGATACGCTTCGTGCCCAGTGATATTGCCTCATGTGAGTATCACAGATTAACAGGAGTTAGAATTACTTTAAGGTTGAACAGGGGAAATCCTGGAATCCAAAAGTAAATAAACTACTCTAAATAATTGACTTTTTATTGAGGCGATACTGAGCACGTCCGTTAAGGATTCCAAACAGAATGTTGTAATATGTGTTCCCCTTCTAGTGGGGCCAATGTTTCTAGCCATGTCTGAATGTCAGGCTCTGCATCCTGATTCTGATGACTCCGACTCTGATTTTGAGGGAGACGAGTATGACGTTGAAGAGGCTGGTAAGTTTCTATAAAATTCACCATACATGTCTATGCTCACTAGTAAATACATTTGAGCTTTGCTTCTATCCTGAATGAGTTCAACCTTTTTATAAAACAATATAATAATCTGATCATACTGATATAGTTTGGTTTTTTTAATGTTTGTTTGTTTGTTTGTTTTAATATTTCCGTGTTCCCTCCCTCAGAGCAGGGTCAGATAGATCTTATCACATCCTGCAACTTCGATGAAGCACTGGATAACCTAACACTAGAAGGACAGTCCACCCTTGTGAGACTGGAGGGAATGCTAACACAGTCGACTTCCCAAGATGACTATTTGGCTGGACTCAAATCTGAGGACGCTACCTAATCATGCAATGGTATGGTGATAAAAATCTTAGTTGAATGGGTAAAAGTGAAATGCAATTTAATGAGTTCAGGTTATTGATTGGCCTCAAAGATGATTGAGGTATTTATGTATGTGTTAGTAAAATAATGATATTAGTCACAACTGTCTTCTAAAAATGAATGAAAACAGTATTTGGACTGGAAAAACAGTCTCAAAGATCAATTAGTTTTTTTCAGTAGGGTTTGGGAGATAGCTTTGTATTCAGGACCATCTTCTATGTAAGAGAAAGAATGTGATTTAAAAAAAAAGGAAATGTATGGTTTTAAAGTTGAAGTGAATGAATTTGGTAAAGGGGATTTTGACTATTTAGGTCATTTGTGTAGAGAGAAATCCAAGAGTCTTTAATACTGGGATTCGTACAAGACTAGCCCAGATTGACTGGCACATCACCAGCAGATGGCCCAAGTGAAGCATACTGAACTCACAAATCATGTGACCAGAGACCTGATCAGATGTGCAACAAAACCTTGTCAATGAGGCTTTGATTTTATATTGTTTGTTTAACCCCTCCAGATCCGTGTGAAGCTATATCAGGCACGGAGTGGGTCTCATGTCAATTTGAAAATACTAATGTAGATTATTGGTTTTACAACTATCACTTGCATTTATTTCAAAAATTGTGGGCAAAATAGTTGGATGATTCTAAATTGCCATGGCTGGCTACTTCCCTTACAAATTACCTTCTCTATAATTTTTCTGTGAATTGTTGATAATATTTGTTTGGATTACGCTGCATGATTAATCATTTGTTACAGTACCTATTGAACACTCAAATGTTTTATCTAAATACTGATAATAGCCATGATGTCACTGTTCTGTGGTCCAGCTGAAAATGTAAAAACTGGTCTTCTGTTGCAGAGTGAACAAACAATCTCTCTTGTTTGGAACCGACTGAAGCACTTTGGAAGTGGGGCAGTGGAAGTGAGTGAGTGAGTGGGCGGGCGGGCGGGTAGGGGCAATGTGTAAAGGTCCAATTGTGTAACATGCTATACAAGCCAAGGCAACGGGCTCCTCTGGATGACGACATTCCAAATACTCTAATCTCTACTGGCAGGAAATCATTGGGCTATCTGATGGCTATAAGGATAACATGTGGAGCTTGTTTGGTATTTTGAACACATTTGTTACTATTGACTAGATTACTGATTAGTTTGTCAGCTTTGTAATTATCAAATATTAAAATTGTGTTTTTTGGAGTGCACAAATAGCTTGTTTTATTCAATTGTTTATTAGATAAAGATTACATTTTGTAATTGTAACATTAAGTGTTTCAAGCATGGCATCCTTTCCAGACAGAATGTTTAGTTGCATTGTGCACTTTTCATGTCACAATCAAGCTGTAGCATTGAATACCCAAGATACTTTTGTGAACTTTGGCAGCACTTTCAAGTGGCATTGTTGATTTCTGTATACTGTCAGCGCTTTTATTTTCTCCAGATGTGTTGCTGCCAAGATATTCTACACTGTTCATTGTTGTTGGAGAGTGTTTTAAGAAGGGGGTCTCTCCTTGCCTTGGTCTGAAATACTGGAGAAAATGCAAGAATTGTAGCCCCAGTCTATTGAGCATGTACAAATAAAATAAATGTATGCCAATTGTACATCATAGAGAACCTTTAATTAGAAAATAAGACAAAACTGACACTTATAAAAACTGTCAGCTGTTTTAAGATTTAATTTCCTAACCACCTCTACCAGACACTCCACCTTTTAATTTTTTTGGATGGATTAAATAGATCAACATGTGGGTTGATGTTTGGTAGTTTGCGATAATCCCACTGCAAAGAATGCAGTATGAATTCTTATAAATTGATTGTGTGAGGCTATTTAGCAAGACTTCAGATTCATCTTCTAAAAAAAGGGATTATACAGTGGATTTTTGACAAGACTAGTTTGAACACCTCGAGGAGAAATATTAACGCTATCTGACTGGGGACCTTAGATAAAGGCAGTTTCCATTACAAGACACATTTTAATACTATAAAACCTATAGTCTCAAAATTTAGCACACATACAATACACTTTCCTGCAAATGTACAATAATGCATTGTATGCTGTTTTGTACATTAAAGGATTTCGCTATCAATTGATTAATTAATCTTGAGGCATTTTTGGTTGGATGACCAGTGATTTCATTTAAGACCTAATCAACAAATTCTGGCTTTGCTATTTAGCAGAAAGTCAAAGGAATTAAACATTGAGATGTACAGTCAAAAGTAGTTATCATTATCACATTGTTCTTGAAACAAACACACCTTGGTAGCACCTTTTTAAGTTGGGTGTGCAGCTTTTTATGGCCTAAGGCCCAATGTGTTTAAATGTATATCTTCTGAAGTGCAGTAAGTCTTTAGCAGTACAAAAAATACCACAACCTTTGACATTGACAATATGGAGGTTATTCTTTCCAGTTCACTTGAAATTGGACAAAACTGACCAATGTCCATCTTCAAGGTTGGAACTACTTCTTTCTTTCCTTAACATAAACTTTGGTAATAACAAAGCGAACTATTCTCTTTTATCAACACATAGCATTTGAGGCCCAATTATTTTGGTATTTGTTAACGTTAGTACGTTATTTAAATTGATTATCTTTTTGCATCACTAATGAATTGGGGCTATGTGTTATGTATACACCTCCATATACCCCAAAGGGCAGCCTGAGTCATGGACAACTTCTCCTTATTGGTTGTCTGTGCCTCCATATCTATTTTATTGTATCTTCTTCTTCTTCTGCGTGACTGGTACATCCAGTACAACCACTTTCTTCTCAGAAAGGAAAGGGATAATTTTTTCAAAGAGCAGGACACTGCTTGACACTCCTAGGAATAGACGGAAAGAGGAAGGATGAGGTAGAGATTTTTTTAACAATTGGCATAACACGAATGAAGAAGTCTAAATGTAAAGGCACCTTACAGCTTTGCGCATCATGTCAAGTCAAATTGCTACATTAACTGGGGGTTTCAAATTGTATGTTTGTAAATTAAAGAAAACATTTCCCACTTTTTGCTATTATTGTTTTTACATATTTCATGCTTTCTAACAAAAGGAGATGGCTACATTTCAAAGCATATAATTTTACAATCTGATTATAGCGCATATAGTGGGGCCAACATGGAGTTGTGAAACTGTGCCCCCTCAAAAAAACTGGGTGCATGACACCTCTGCACACAACAAACACAACCGCAAGTTTCAAATTATATGAATGTTTTTTTTTTATTTTGTAAATTTAATTTAAACCTTCGAAAAAAACAGGCAAAAACATATTGTATGTGTATTTGGAGGTAACAGAGAGCGCACGCTAGAGGTCACGGAGCACAGGAGGCCCAAACTCAGAGGTCGCGGAGCTGAGCTCCGGCACAAATTAAGCCCAGAGTTAAATTGAGGATGACACAAGTGTTAAGTTTGTTTCCATAAACTTAGTTTTGCAAATTTTGAAATTATAATAAACTATTTGGATAGGCAATAATGCCACATGGCAACCAAAACTGGCTTAACCAACAGAAAATTGCAAGCGTTTGGGAAATACACAACATTAATAACTTACCCAAGACTGGACCCAGCCAGTAGACAAAGCAGTACTCCAAGAAACTATGTCCGCTGCAGGGGAATTGAATGGAGAAGGCCAGGACAGGGTTAAAAACTGCCCCTGTAACACTACCCCCTAGGAAAGAGTATAACACTGGTGGTTAAACATGCAGTCTGGCACACCAGTTAGAAATTCTTCGACTGTAAACAAACATCCCCCACTTCAAAGCCCTCTTTCCACACTTAAAATGCAACATTACTCCTATGTCAGCAGTTATATTTCTGTTGCAGTAACCGAATTATATAATTAACTAAAGCAGCATAAACTCTTGGTGACAAACCTGCATAGACCAAAAATGTGACGACACCAGCAATGACATGAGCTCTGAGTGTCCCATGTACATTAGGAATGTGCATAACAGCAGCATTAATTGTAAAAGCACATGCAAGCTCGACACCAGCAGCCTCCATCAAGGAGCCATTGATGGGATCAAAACATTTATAACCGAATTTCTCGTGAGAGATGTGGACGTTGGACAAACCCAGTGTCCAGATGCAAGCTGCTAAATACTGTGCAACTATTGCAGCTATAAACTGACATATAATTAACCCAGCTGCACGCTTGGCTGTAAAATTCCTACGGTACACGTTCTCGAAAACCCCGATTGGATTACAGAATGCTTCCTTGAAGGTTATTACGTGAATAACTGTGACAATGTAAGTCAGTGTCAGTCCTATTTGCTGTTCGATTTGGCCCACTTCACCCAAGAGTTTGAGCTCGTGTGTACATGCACAAAGTTGAAACGTCGACACGGCTTCCCACAGGTAGATCCCATAACCTTTCTTGGGAAGATATCGCTTGGTAGTCCAGCGTAACGATTCACTAAAGAGCACTATCGCTGCCATTAGTGCTAGTGACAGCCCCAAGTCTGAAGGTGTCATTCTTTCTGAACATGGGTACAAAGCGGTTCCGAAGATTTTCGCAATTTTAACTTTCACACATTAAAATTGAGCACTTAAATTATCTTTCTGGTAGTCTACCGACGATTTAGAAATGCGCCGAGTCAGGAAACAGCAGCCTTGCTCTGCTACGAAAACACAAGTTGCTGTTCGAATTAAACTTTCACTGTGGTTTTTAAAACATTAGAGGGAGCACTACAACTCGTTAAAGCCAGTGGGCCAACTGAGATCACGTCTCGTTCACATGGGAACACTGCACAACAACTAAAGCACACTTGAAAAATGCAAAAAGAATATTATAAGGCTTGTCGTGCGAAAATGTGTCCGGCTGCGAAATACTGGCCGGGTTGCGTCACAATGCATTGTTCTTCGCTACAATGTTGAATATTGCTACCATTCTATCTCTGTGATTGCTACACTCAGTTTCTCGGGTTAAAGGGCTTACGCTAGCATCATTCAACGTTACCTCATGATAACGACATAGTTATATGTTACCATGCATGTTAAGGAATTAAAGGCCTACTTATTTTAATCAAGAGGCAAGGAAAGGAGCACAAGGGAGCCGTGAGTAGATAAAATTGTACTCTGTTGATTTGGTTGTCATATATTTGTTGTCAGTGACTTAGTTTTGGGCTTGTAAATAAAAAAAACGTCAACAAGTGTGTGTAAAAACTGGAAAACTGAAGAGAATAGAGGATTTTGTGATTCTGTTATTTTTGTACAAATGAGGCGACTCAATTAACCAGTTGTATATGCTCAATAGTTTTAACGCACATACAAAACCGCAGTCACTCACCACACTTGCTCCTACAACTGCTTGCTCACTGCTGCACCACACTGCTCTTGCTGCTGCCCACCTCCACCCCAGATTATGTTGTATATTGTATATGGGGTCATTATTGTAGCAAAACTATTTGCAAATGCGTGTGGAGAGTTGTGTATGTGTATCTCAATCCCTGCGTGCGTTATCAGATTTGTAAGTGTAGAAAAAATATCGTCTGTATTCAGATTTGCAAGAGTATTGAGAGTTGTATATGTGTAGACAAATCTGTGAATGCATGCATAGATCTGTAAATGTGTAGACAAATCTGTAAATATGTACGTGGATATTAATGGCAAAAAGTCTAAGTATTTTGCTGCAAGAGTTTAAAATACAGACAAGCATAAATTACAACTCACGCGGGCCTCTCAATTGGATGTGTATTTACACGTGACTTTTGCTACACTTCTGCCATTGCGGAGATCTGCATTCTCAAGATCTGTGCGTGTAGCGATTTGTCTGTGTCGAGATTCGTCTGTGTGCCAGAGATTCGTCCGTGTGGCGATTCGTCTGTGTGTCGATGTTCGTAGGCAACCTGATCTCCCAAAAACACGTGAAATACTGTACATTAGTCTGTTCTCACTCTAAAAAACATGAAATTATGGTATGTTATTGGGAGGTAATACAGAACTGAACTTTTTGCATTATAATTTCTCTTTAACAAGCGCCACTGAAGAAAACTGCCTTCCAACAATCCCCACAAATCTATCGGTACACAAATAGGCACAAAAAGACACAGCCCAATAATAGAACATGTAATTGTACATAACGAGAAGCTAATTAACGTACCACAAGGCGCAGGGCTGCCAGTCAAAAAGGTGTTCCGTCAGTCCCTATGGCAGGCATACAAAGACATTGTACATATGTATTTTATTACCATGTAGTACTTTCACAAGGAGTACAAATATATGAATTGTTGAAATAGTCCATGTATATTTTTAATCATACAACATAAATCAAACAAGATCCCTGACTGACACCGCAAGCGAAAGGAATTTAAAGGACGTTTACAGCTCAATATTGTGACTTAGGCAACATCCTTCCCTCAAGGTAACAAAGTAACTGCTATACAAATTCAGAAAAGGTATCCTACAGTTTTAGAATGTCATCCAGTGTTTCATTAGCTTTTTTAAGTTCAATAAAAAATTGGTTATGTTGAAAATTCAAGTAGTATTAGTTTACATTTTCTTCCTGTGGTGACCAACCATCGCTTAACTAATGTAGACGAAAACTGTCATCAAATTGATCATTAACATTGTCCCACCTTTCTGTTTCTTGTCTGTATTACTTGACGGACTGGGAAGACCTCAAGTTGGTTGTGAGGGCAATCTGTAATTGAATAAGAGAGGGGCATTTTCAATTAGAAGAAATTACAACCCCGGATACAAAATATTGGAAGTCGAAGGCCAAAGGTTCAGAATAGTAGGTTTTATTTAGCCTGAATAACATCGCATGCAACTACAAAAATCTACTCCTAAAATCTACTCCTAAAATCTGCTACCTTGTACATTCACAGTTCGTCTTTCTATACATATTACCTTCAAGTCAAGACGTTGTCAATATGCAAATTAGAACATGCCCATTTCCGATCACCTCTGATACATCTGTTTCCTGAAGACAGCTTGTCCCATATACCTTAAAGTTTACCCCTCTTTACAACTAGCCCCATCCTTACCTATCATAAACTTAGGAAGCAGAATCCATTAGCCCCCCTTTCCTTCTCTTGGTTCATCTGTTCACTCCTAGCATTTGTTAATCCTAAACTACTCATCTTTTCTCAGGGTGACAAACAGTCTGACAAACAGTGTATTCTTACAAAGGCTTCTGATAATCATTAAGTTTTTACTGCTCCCCACTTCCTGCACTCCTCTGTTCTACCTCCATTTGGTGCCTTTAATTATCTTGGAGCCTGCATCTGCTCACCAATGCTTCACCCCCCCTCTTACTATGTCTGTCTCTCTCTCTACTCTTCTCAATAGTTAGAACTAATATTAAACTATGGTATGCCTACCTACTAACCTTTAATATTGATTACACATACTTGACTACAAAAAGGGTATCTACTTTTTAACGCTAAATATACCATACTTCCACCTATTTAGGGTCTGCTGTAGGGGTGGGCAATATATCGAATATAGGCCTACTCGATGTATCGCCGCTTCTTCTGCGTGGGATGTAGTAAGTGATCGCGAACATTTGAGTATAAATTCGTCATCATTTTTTAAGCTCCTGGCTCACAGACACAAAAGGAAAACTTTTGATAAATTTTACTTGGCTGTGATTTTTCCCTTTTTGCATGCAAGTTTAAAATTGTTACACATTGAAACCACGGTTTTGACCCAAGCAACGCAAGGACTATGAGCACATGAAGCACTTCAGAAACCAATGCAATCATAGGTAAAAGTCACCAGATCTGCCCTTGTGACTGGGAAAAGGTAACAACTGTAAGGTGAGAATACACCAAAGTAAGAAAGGGTGCCTAAGTAGGAGGAGGCAGGAGCTTTGCATTGACCTGTACTTTTTAAGAAGGCAAGCAAGTCACTGAAGGCCAGCGGCTGGACACAAACCAAAGTCCGCAGGCCATCAACAACTCCAGCACTGAGGCGGCACAGACAAGCACAGAAAGACAAGGGGATAAGGTGGTAGAGCCCAATCAGGCCCAAACAAAGTCCAAGGAGAAGATCAGTGACCAAAAACCTAAAGTAAAGTGGCCATCAGCCGCTGAAAAGAATGTTTGGGACTCTACTTACATAGACCTAAAAACGACACTTGAACAGCTAAGGGGCACAGTGGAAAGGAAGCAAGATAAAATAAGGGATATCATGGAGAGATTTGGGCTAGTGGAGAAACTTAAAAAAAAACAGGTGGAACCAAGAAAATCAAGGAGGCAACAAGAGATCGACAAACTAGTAAAAGAAAGAAGGCTATAAAAAAGCAATGGAAAAAGGCATCTGAATCAGAAAAGGTAGGCATTAGAGACTCGCAGGACAGCTTAAAGAAGCGGTTGTCAACATCGAGGAGAACCGACGAAGAAACAGAAAGAAGAAAAAATGAGCAAGGAATCAATTCTACTAAGACCCCTTCAAGTTTACTAAGTCCTTGTTCAACAAAGAAAAAGACGGAACGCTTAAAACAACCAAACAGGAACTAGAGCCCCACCTAAAAGAAACTCACACAGATGAGAAAATGCATGAGACATTCACGAAAGAGGTAGAAAATGCAGTCAGACGTGCAAGAGCAGCATCGGCACCAGGGCCTAACGGGGTACCTTACAGATTGAAATGCACCTGATGTCCTACGTTTCCTTTGCAACCTATTGAAGCTAGCATGGGAAAAACGAATTATTCTCAGATCGTGGCGTTGAGCCGGAGGAGTACTGATTCCGAAAGAGAAAGATTCTAGTGACATCAACAAGTTCAGACCTAATTTGCCTGCTTATTGTGGAAGAGAAATAAATTTTTTTGCATAGTAGCACAAACACTGAGCGAATACATTACAAAGAACAGGTTAATAGATACCTCAGTACACTAGCTGCATGATTTGGCACCAAAATGAAATTGGCAAAATTTTCATGTCATTTTTCTGGACTCGGCAAACGCATTTGGGTTTGTGCCACACAAGCTTTTGTGGTCTGCATTTGAGTTTTTTTAAGGTACCAAATGCAATTTTAAACCTGGTTAAGACATACTTTCGGGACATTCAATTGTGTTTTGATACACCGATTTTTACTACAGAATGGCAACTTCTGGAAATTGTCATCATGGCCGGATGTACAATCTGACCCTTGGCATTTACTATGAAAATGAAAGTAATAATACGAGCATCAAAATGGGTCGTCGGTGGGCAAAAGTTAAGGGCAGGATTACACCTCCCTCCCATTCGAGCATATGGATGATATGACAATATTGACGACAACTGCTCTTTGTACTAAAAGACTATTAAGCAAACTTAATGATAACCTTAAATGGGATAGAATGAGCGGATATAGAGGGGTGTGGCCTTGAGACGTCATTGCTCACCGTTAAGCCTTCTGGATGTGTTGAGGGCTCAAATTAACGAAACATCCGGGATGGAGGGTGCCCACTTGAAAACCCCAATGACATATCTGCTCTCAACCCAAGCCCATTCTAAAATATTGGCTTTTAAAGTGCTCATCTTGGAGTATGGCATAATGGATATTAAAACATCCTATCCTATGTATTTACACTGCGGTTTGCCTTGTATTTATACACATGATGCATCTTAAAATTGCAATTTGGACAAAGTGCAGGACACTTAGCTTGATAATATAATGTATTATACAGATATTTTTCATGCATATGTATGCATGTTGGGTCTTAGGGACAGAAAAAGCACCGATTTGGCAGAATGGCCCATAAATATTATGCATTGAACTAGGTACAAACATACATACATTGTGTTTTAAAAAAAAAAACGAATGAAAAACAATGACTAAGAAAACAAGCTAAATACATAACAAATAAACAAGTTTATTCTTTCTTTACCATGAATGGGTTGTAAGTAGCCTATTATAGCCTGTTGTTTTATTTATATGGTACATAGAAACAATGCAGACTTGTGGTTTTGTCTTGTATTTCTCTTGTTATTATTTTTGTTTTGTTTTTGTTTTGTTTTCTGTTTGGTATGGACCCTCCTGTGAGTCTGGAATAAATAAAGTTTGAAATATTAATGTAATGTGAGTGCCATTTTACCCAGCTCTGAGGCTGCATGATGAACTTGAATGACGTAGTGAAGCAATTGGTTGTTCTCAAAGTTATGGATGAAGTTATGCAATTAATGTAGTAGATTTGTATGCCGAGATCTTCAAGTATAAGTTTATTTGTTAGCCCAAGCATACATATATTTATTTATTGTTAGTCAAGTTTATTTTTTCAGCTTGTCACAATTAGTCAACCTTTCTCATCACTACACCAATAAAGCAATGCAGGACGCTTTTTCCTTGAGCAAGTGGGAACTCTAATGTTTTTATGATGAAGAGCCACGAACAGCCATTCCTGTTGTTCTATGAGAAACCTTTGACAAAAAAGGAATCAGACATTAATGATCATAGTAATTTGGAAACACTTTATCTATGTTATGGAATTGTAAAATAATACAAGTAAACACAAGTAGATAAATAAGTTTTCTTGATTTTTTTGCCTTGATTTATTTAAATGCTATTATTCTTATTGTCTATATGTTACCCTTTAACTCTCTAGATGAGAGTATAGGTTGGCAGGAATGAATCCCAGACAATACACTAAATAGTGGTTTACTATCCCAGCCAACGTGGGGCCAAAATGGTTGCCCGGAGCACCCACATGTGTTTGCCCAAATGGGTCATGAGTGGGTTCCAACCATGCTAGTGATTGGTCCCAGCTAAAATGCCCATTTTGAGCCTGTGTAACTATTACCTACAAGTAAACCACCCAGTGCCTGCACTTTACCCACATGGGTGTGCCTGTGTGTGGCCCTGTTGGCTAACCCAAGTGGGTCCAAATGTCTGTATTGAGCCCATGCCCCCTTAATACCCACAAAGCCCAGGCAATTCCACAGGAGACCCATAGTTGTATGTTGGTTGGGATACTTTGGGGCAATTCATCACCGCGCACAACTCAACTCTCATCACTGACAGACTTTTACTGTGTGGAAAAGGCAGCTGTTTGGAGACGGGACCACTGAGAGGTTAGGCTGCTGTTCGTTTCTGTTGTCTTAAAATCTTTGATGATGTGGCTATTTTTAAACCTAACATAACTTAAGTCATTGCCTTGAGATGTGGACATTGTATATTATGTAGCTGAAACAGTTCGCCACCATACCGCCATCGTGTAGTGTGGATAAATAGCGTTAATATGTTTTGTCCTGCTAAACTACTTTGTCACTATGACCTACGACATACATACATACATGCATATATGCATACGCCGCTTGTGTCTCCTGTTACAAAGTAGTAATCCATTAGGAAGCCAAACAGCCTGCACTAGTATGCCACTGGAATATGAACCCTTCAATGAAATGTACAGTTTCTATATGCGGAATCATGCATATGCATATGTATATGTACTTATTTACACCCTTCTGTCCCAATTACCTGGTTTACCTGCTTGGTTCTCTTTTACAAAACCTTTGGAAAAAAATCTGACACAATGGCAAAATGTTTGCACTGCAACATTTGTACAAAGTGAAAAAGATTAATGAAGATACAGTGGGCTCCAAAATAACTGGCACTTTCCTGTAATGTTTGACAAGGTTAAGGAACACCTCAATGCAGATCCTTTTGAGATCCGATACATTCTTGGGTTTGTGCATATCAACTGCCCTCTTTAACTCTTCGGCCCACAGGTTTTCGATTGGATTGAGGTCCAGCGACTGAGACGGCCATTGTAGAACATAGATTTTTTTTTTGTCACAGAAGCATTTCTGTGTGGATCTTGAGGTATGTTTTGGGCTGTTGTCATGTTGGAAAGTTCACCTATGGCCAAGTCTTAGATACTTCTGGCAGAGGCAAACAGATTGTCAGCCAAAATTGCTGAAACAATTGCTCATTAAAAAAAAGGCTTTGCTTAGTACCCTTACACTCAAGTCTTATACTGTAACAACGCCACAATTATTTTGTGTATCAATACATAACTTGTTGTGGATGCATTGTGTTGACCACCCTGCATTATAGTATCAGGCTCACTAATGGCATATTTATTTCATTGCACTCACTTGGCAAGCTGTTTTTATCGGATCTGGTTACAAAAAACCTGTCCTCGCTCTTTGAAACACCCGCGTTTTCTCTGTTTGATGTTTGATATCTTCAAGTTCGAGGTCCCCTTGGAAGCTGTTTGAAACTGATCCAGAGGAAATGAAACAAACCGAACCTGACCAGCGTGAGAGACCATATCATTCATTGCTACACCGGTTTCTCCCACAACTCCTTCCATCCATCACAAAAAATATGATTCTGAGCATCACACAGGGGAATTGTGCCTGCAAAGAGCTCTTTGACATGTCAATAACTATATAGGCCCTACCAAATATAATATGCTCATGTTCTCATAAATGTGCTTTAATTTCAATCATCACATACATTGTATGTATTTGGAGAGCAGATGACCGCTTATATCATGAGCCAATTACACAATTTATTTTTCAAAATACAAGCAATTGAATGTGAATACTGACATTGATACTAATTTCTTTTAGTGCAGCCCATGATCAAATTCATACACCTTTCTCAATAAACCCACTCTGTGACAATTCTGTTGATGACTAGTGTAATTAATGCTTTAGCTCAAAACACATGTTTTTTTACTATTTATATCCCTGCTGAACCTCTCACTATCTGCTATGGATTAGCGGGATTAAAGTATGGGACTATGTTATGAGAAAACAGACTATAATCTGATTCTGTGTATTCTTTCCAGTTAAAACCGACCATATTTGCCCCAATGTTTATGAGTTGGTTAGAATGGTAAAGGGCTTTTTAAACGATCTAATAACTTGTAGGCCTAAAATTATCAATAGCCTATAGGATATTTATGTGGTTGAGTTTTGATTAGACATATACATCTGATAATAATTCGCCTTTGGCAACTGCAAATGATCTGTGTAAGAACTCTATAGTGCTGACCCCTTGATTACCTTAGGTCTCATTGTTTTTAATTATAATTATGTAATAATTGTCAAATGTCTTAATTATGACATGTTACCTTTGCAGCAGTAACGTTTATATAAGCAAAGGCATGCCGTTCCATAGTCCCCGCCTCTCAACATTGCACCATACACTCCAAAACAAACACAAACAACGCTTCACAGAGCATACATTTTTGTCACTGCATGCTTCGCATACATAATAGTTTCCTATTAAATAATAAATAAACGTAAACAATTCTAGCTTTAGACACATTGCATCCTTTAGCGAAACAACCAGAACAACATTAGAGGATGGTGAAGAATAAAGCCTACGGTTAGAATACAAAACGTGGAATTTGTAACAGGACTGGTTAGGTACCAGTAACAACAGGTGGCAGTCTTGTCCTACAGGAGTAGGCATCACGCTACCTAGCGACGAGGGACCGTGCAATGCTAACCAGTTTCAAATTTCAGCAATCAGACTCCATTGGCTGCCACTGGCTAAGCATTGACATTCTGGGACAGGGCTAGCGCACTGCGGTTTGCTTTGGAAGGGACTTCCACCGGCGAATATAACGGAATACATTACAGAGGTATGTTGTACATGAGGGTGAAGAACAACACTTGATGATTTGCATGTATTTGCATAGCTGTCTTTGGTAAAAGCAAACGTAAACACAGATATGTTTTTAAACATGATTTCTTATCTTCTTTGCCCAGTGTAAGTGTCTAGTATTTCTCTTTAACATTTGAATAGTATGTTATTTGCCAGTTATCAGAGGTAGGTTTCTAGTCTCTACATCAAAGGCTACATTAAGTATTTTTAAATAAAAAAATTGTTTTTACCACGACTTCCCTATATTCCTTGCCACGGGTAGAGGTGCTAATGTAAAAAACATCAATTTGGTGGTATAATAAAATATGACGCGTTACAGTTTAGTGTAGGCTTTTTGGTCCTTAGCATTGATCTTGTGATCCCAAACTGATCACCAGCCTAAACAGAAAGCCTTCTCAATCATTTTTCTTTTTACCCTACCAACCTTTCTTTACCCCTTTCCTTTACAATCACCTTAATCCTTTTCCTTTAAGACTTTACAAGCACCTTACCTTTTACTTTAAGACTTTACAATCAATCACCTGCATACACAAATCTACGTGTTTGCGAAATGTTAGGGGTCAAAGGACAAGTTTGAATCTAGTCGAAACTGTGTGTCTGTCTTACGTAGTAGGCTATTACTTTTACATTTAAATCACTTCTTTCTCTTTCTACAGCTACCACCGAACAGCCCATTTCCCCTACTACCTCTCCTCTTTGCTTGATGTGGCAGCAGCGTTCTTAAGATTTTGTGCTTTGCGTTTGGGGTATGGCCCCTTCTCCGACCAGCCTGTCCAAGCTGAAGTTGGGGAAGCTGCGCGTGGTGCGCCAGACGCTCCTCCAGCGCTATGAGCATCAACCCTTTGTGTCCTGTCTGGCTGGAATATATGGCTGCCAGTGGAGACGCTACCAGAGGAGCAGAACTCAGCCTGGCAATTGCTGCTGCAGCAAGGTTAGGAAGCTCTCTCTCTCTCTCTCTCTCTCTCTCTCTCTCTCTCTCTCTCTCTCTCTCTCTCTCTCTCTCTCTCTCTCTCTCTGTGAATCATGATTCAGCCTTGATTAGGGCCCTACATACTTTCTCCCTTTCTTAGAAACAGTTGACATTCTATTGAATTAGTACAAAATAATATCACACGTGTGCTTTAAATCTGTCTGAGCAAAATTCAGGGAGTAGCAGTGTTAACTGTGTCTTTAATGTTTTTTCCCCTCTTTCATGCAGTTGGAATGTGCCAGTTTTGCTCTCCTGATTGTAACATTTTGCCTCACTCTGGTATTTCTCTACTTCTGGAGTGAGGCACAGAATGACTACAATGATTTTGACTGGTGGGTTGAGCACTGCTCATGAATGAAAGAGAATAGTCAGGCCTCAAAATATAAAGCATTTTAATCAGACATGTTCAAAACAGCCATACTATCTATTGTAACTACAACTATCACTCACTCACTCCAGCACTCACTCACTGACTCACTAAATTACTCACTAACTCGCTTAGTCTGTTTTCCTATAACCTTACATCTCTCTCTACTTCCTGCCTCACCCACCTCTCCTCTGCTACTCCTCATATGTGCAGGTTTAACTTTGGGAACATGGGTTTTTGGTTCCCCTGGTCTGTGGTGTTGCTGGTCATTGCTGCAGCTTTCTTCACCTACGTCACTGCGCTGTTGGTGAGAGCGGGGGTGCAGGATTAACATAAACACGTATATGTCTAACTTTACACATGGGGCTCCACTAAGGGGGATTTTGAGGGCAGTAACAAACCATGTAAAAAATTATCGTAACACGCAGATTCAAGAAAATGTGTAGGGTAGGCAGTGGAAAATATGTGATGTCAAAATAAGAATATATAGTCCGCTTATTGCCACCCTATTTAAAATTGTTTTAAATGATCAGATCAACGTTTGGATCCCATTCTGAAGAAGATCCCAACAATGGGATCTAAATGTCGATCACAACCCCTGACTCCCCATAGATTTCCCTGAAGCAATTTAACCTGTGATGCTCTCATCACAGCTTCAGATTTTATATTGTGTATGTTCACAGAGTCCCTGCACATGTCCATGTTGTTATTCTAAGCTTTTGTGAAAGAAAGGAGAGACGGCATAGGGTATCCCGCTGTTGGCTCATAGGAGGATGAAGCGGTAAAGTGGTAGGGTTTGGCTTATTGGTTTGTTTTTTTCACACGGCTCTTGGTTATTATGTTCTGATATGACTGGCTGTGAAGGTGCTGGCTGTGTGTTTGCTGTCAGAGGGCCAGAAGCTCTACCTGCACTGGGGTCACAAGGTAATGTTTATAACTGCTGTCCTTACTGCATAGCCTTTTACTCCACAACCATTTAGTACATGCTTTTTTTTCAACGTGCTTTACAGATACAGTGTAATCGACTACAAAAGGCAAATACATCCAAAATAGTTAAGATTAAAAGTCAAGTACGTCTTTTTCACAAATGATCATTTAGGACCAAAACTGGTGCTTTGGGGCATCTTAAGTAAGTTCGTCAAATGTTTTATAAATACTAAGAAGGAGAGACAAAATGCACTTTGAAGAAACATGCCAATTTCTAATGTTTTTTTTTACCCTGTCTTGCATTTATTTTTGCATATTTATCTCCGAAACTGTCAGTGCTTTGGGACTTTGGTAAGAATGTCGGAATGATAACTTAAGGTAATGCTTGATATGCTTCCAGATAGGGATCCTGGTGACACTAACGTTCTCCATTGTAGCAACGGCTGTGCTTTCTGACCTGTGGAGTAACGAATGGACCACGCTACTCCTCTCATTCCAGGTCACTCTTTTTGCCCCGTCTTCTTTGCTTTTCATGGGTTTCAACATAAGTCCTTCATCTGTTTCCAACCTCCGCGTGTCTGTGTTTTATAGATGACGGCACCATATTTGCATATAGGCGGAGTATTATTGCTCACTCTCTTGTCATGGCCAATAGCTCTGCATTTCTTCCGTATAAACAGAACAGGTGAGAGTTGTGAATCAAAGCAGGTTTGATTTACACACACACTGTAGACAAAGAAAACCGATTGTATATTTCAACACTACAATTTTTATGATTTGACATGACTACGTATTTCACCCTTAATAACACCCATAATGTCGGTTTGTTGAACGTGTGTGTTCCAGTTTGGCGGGCCCTAATTATAGGGGTATATCTTGTAGCCCTGTCGGCCCTCTACCTTGTGCCTCTGGGGATGTACTCTCCCTGCATCAAAGAAGAGGGCACCCTGGGCCCTGCCCCAGCTCTCATTGGGCACAGAGGGGCACCTATGGTGAGGAGGAATAATTCCCTGTTTGCTTCAGAGTCCTTTCCGACTGATTTATGTCCTGCTTGTTTCCCTCCTGCCATGATAGCATGTGAGAAGCCTAAAAGGGCAGCAGGAAACCAGTCAAAAAAGGGAAACCGTGAGTGTGTTTAAATAGTTTGAAAATATTTGCCTGTTTGTGTGTGTGTGCTGTTTTTTAACGTGCAGCTGGCTCCCGAGAACACCCTCATGTCCTTTGAGAAGGCAATGGAGACAGGAGGAAACGGTCTGGAGACTGACGTCACCATAAGGTCTGTCCGTGGAGGCTAATGTAAATGTTTGTTTAACGCACGGACAGCTTGTAAACTACAAGGTTGTCCTCCCCTGCAACCATTTGCCAAAACTGAGTCCGTTAACACACATTGCATTGATCAGTTGAGTAGGGATTTACTGCTGTGTACGTTAGTCACGCTATGATGGTGTTCCCTGGTTGCCATAGCTACGATGGGGTTCCATTCTTGATGCATGACCGCACCCTGAGGCGAACCACCAACATCCAGGAGGTGTTCCCCAATCGCAGTGACTCGCCTGCGGCCATGTTTACCTGGGGCGAGCTGGAGAGCCTCAACTCTGGGGCATGGTTCCTCTCTGTAAGTCCACGCGAGAGTCTCCTCAGTTAAATCATCTAATGGGAATACACTCCTTACCATTGTGAGAACCAACTGCATGTGGCATTTCCTTAATGTCGATTCAGATGCTGTTTTACACTACAACCGCACAAACACTCAACCAACTTGGTTAAAGAAAAACCTATTGACAAGCACATTACATCACGGTATTTGCTAATTACATTATATTGACACTCTAACCCTCCTGCTCTCTCACACAACCCCACCCCTCAGCGAGACCCGTTTGGCAGCGCCTGGTCTCTGAGTGCAGAGGAGCGGGCGCAGGCGCGGAACCAGTCGGTGTGTACCCTGAGAGCCTTCCTGGATCTGGCCGCTCACCACAGGGACCAGCTCGTGATCTTTGACCTTTATCGCCCCCCTAGAGGTCACCCCTACAGGGACACCTGGATAACCCGCACCCTAGAGGTCATCCAGAACGAATCGTCCATACACTCCAACCAGGTGGGCTGGCTAGATGTGTGGCCATGTTATATGCTCCGTGAACGTGGGAACAGTTACATTTTCAATTTCAGTCCGGTGTGGAATTGATACATTGACGGCATGCGTTTGTGTGTTTGTTTGTGCATGATGGTGATTTAATTTCAAATTCTAATTAGAAAAGTTTTTGAACCAAATATATGAAATGGGTTGTGTGTGTGCGTGTGGTAGGTCTTGTGGCTGCCTCCAGACCTGAGAGCCCTGGTTCAGGAAATTGACCCTGAGCTTCAGCAGACATCAGGCAGCCGACTCCCTCTGGAGGAGCTCCAGCAGAACCACATCGTCAAACTCAACCTGCACTACAGCTCTATGTCCACACAGCTCATCAGGTATCTGGCTGTGTGAGTGTGTGTGTGAGTGTGTGTGTGAGACTGGGTGACTGAGTGAGCGAGTGAGAAATATTTGTGTTTAAGTGACATTATGAATATGAATGTGTCAACAATAGCGAATCTATATTGTTTCATATTTATTAATAACTGAAATGGCCATGATACTCTTTTGGATTTGGTGACGGTGTGCTTTTCAAGAGATCTAACTTATTAGTTGTAGAAGTTCTGGAGTCTGTTTGTTTGGTGATGTTTCCTCACAGTGAGTATGCCTCAGTGAACATCAGCACCAACCTGTATGTGATCAGCCAGCCGTGGCTGTATTCTTTGGCGTGGTGTGCTGGAGCTCACTCTGTCACCACCAACGCCCCACAGCTCCTCAGCTCCCTGCGCACACCAGTGTTCCTCATGGTGAGCGCCTTCCCGCACGCTTTTGGGAAGGTTTTTCCAAAACGTTTGAGTTTTACTGGCATTTGTTGCATTTTTGTTGGTTTTATTTGTAAAACCTCACTCATTGGATTGATCCAAACTGACCAGTCTACTCAACAGGCAAAGCTGATGCCTTTAAAAAGTGTTTTTTAGAAGTGCCTTCTAAATTCAAAAACATTTGAATACCTGTCCCCTGCCCCCAGACTCCAGAGGAATACACTCTGATGTGGGTTCTCACAGATGTCGTGTCCCTACTCGGCATCCTCATCATCTTTAGCTTCCACTGGTGAGTGTTACTTATGACCTGCTGCGTCCGAAACCAGAGTTCCGTGATCCGTTCCCATGACCACGGCTCCCTTTGGCCCTTGACAGGTGGCGAGAGCGAGGCCTGGCTTTCTGCTCAGGTAGCAAACCGACGCTGGAAAATGGCTCCTACAGTATATTCAGAACAGGTGAGGTTTTTTGTGTTAGCAGTAGACCTGTTTCAAATGAGGCTCAATAGCACAAAATAAAGCTGTTTGTGCAGTGTGTACATTTGTTCTGTCAGTTACTCTGTTTGAGATAGCACAAATGCATATTTGCCTTCCTGTCTTTGTCACAGAAATGAGTGATGTGTGGTCCGTTTCCAGCGTCGACACTCCCAGTCAGACCTGCAGTACAGTAGCAGCCACGTCCAACCTGGCAACCATTTCTGAACACTGACTAGTGCAGCTGTCACAAATCCAGGCTCAAATCTAGCCGCTCTTTCCTCAATCTGGCAACTTGATCAGAGGCATTAACTTCCATCTGAGACATGGCAGACAAAATGGGAAGAATTTTGGGACATCCATTGTGGTCTCCACCTACTGTTCAAACCAAATAACTACAGTTTTTAACTAAAACAGGATGAGCAACGGAGAAGAAAAAGTTACCTTCAAGTTTAGATAAGTAAACTTATCAGGTTCCTTTTGCATTTCAACCTGTAGCACAACGTTATGGACACAAAACTTATTTGGGTGAATTACATAATATTTTGAATTAAACTAAATACATTTTTATCGCTGGTTTACATTTGTTCATAAATTTCATGTTTGTAGTCCTGTTTTCAGTACTCAGGGTTACTTTATTGGGTGAAGAGTGGAAATTGTGTGATTTATAACGTTCATACTGATAAATGTTTTTGGAACAGTGACAAGTTGTGTTTAAAGTCCAAACTAAACTCGTTCTCGCAAAGATGAAAACATTGTATATCTTGTACAGTTTTATGAAATCGTATTAAGGAAAAAAGTAAAATCACAATATTAGCTCTGGTAGCTGAATAAATATTGTTGTTAATCGTTTGAGACATCTTATCACACAAATGTATATTTAGCTACAGGTCTAAATAATATTCACTATCACTAACCAATTTGTGTGAAGTTTTGCCAAAGAATCACTATGGTCACTTTGTTTTTCACTATTGTGTCATTATTAATGCGTCTATTTTTTGCCACTTGATAAATGCATAACCATTCCGTTGTTTGACAGAATCTAATAAACAGACTTTTAAAATGTATTTATTGATAACAAAACATACATTTGATTACTCAAGGGAAACATTTACAAAAACAAAATTTCCTAATCTGTAAAATTACACAACAAATGCTATGACACTAATATTTAAGTTTTACTTACCAATTTCACATACAGGAAAAACAGACAAAACACTACTACATGTGCAAATAAAGACTTTTTCACATTCTCAATATCAGTATGACGCCAAATCTAGAGTTGATTACTATTTGTCATTGGCTAGTTCACACAACCCTCAATGAGTATGCATAGACATAAAGCATGTAACCTGCCTGTGCAAAATGGTTGTGTTAACATTATTCTATCAAGAACAAAAATAATTGTGACGATTCCTGATGACGTTGGCTGGCTGCAAGCCCAACCAAAGTTTATCTATACACAAACTGAACTAAAAAGAAATTCCAACTTGCAATACAAGACAATATATTCCAGTCACACCTTATTTATACTGTCAGTGCTTCACTAAAATACAGTACCAGTCATTTTAAAAATAGCTCATAGCCATTGTTATGCATAGGTAATGGTCAATTAAAGGCAAGTGGTGAGCAGATTAAGACAGGATCAATGTCTAAACCAATGTGAAACATGGCATTATAGTGTCAATGTCAGAATCAATTGATTTGTCATCATCCATTTTAACAACTAAGACGGAAACACTGCCAAGAAGCAATGATACAAAGAAGTACAAAGACGGCTTTCCATTTCATCTTGTGTTATCTTAATTTGTCTGTGGTCCTAGAAAATGTAGAGCATCAGCTCACCTAGGGAATAAAGCAGACTTATGCCATGTGTTTTAAAAAAAGAAAATTGTAAAAAAAAAAGTCAATAGAACACAGAGTCATCGTCCCCCACACGCACACACACACACACCACCACACCACACACACACACACACACACACCACACACACCACACCATACCACACCACACCACACCACTCAATCCGTGCATGTCTGCGCGGCCCTATATGTTTGTGTGTGTGTGTGTGTGTTAAATACAGAAAGATTTGTAAATCCTCATGTTATTGACAGTGGGATTGATTTAAATGTGCTCAGGGGACCCAACACTCAAGAGGGGAATCGATCACTTTCCAGGCATTACATCATTTGTTGTTATCGCGGGAACTGCGTTGTTTTGTCATGGTGGTTAGCATCTGGCTGATGTAAGAGGTCAAGAGGTCATCCATTTTGTAGCCCTAGATAAATGACATTGGGAAAATGTTTTTCTTCTAGCCAAGCAAATATTACATAAATTAACTGTGATAATCCAAATGTGACCACACTAATGTTGGAAAAAAGATGGTTGAAGGATGCAAAAGAAAATCATGTATTAATGTGCATTGTGCACGGTTCTAAATATAAACTCCCAAGCCCGAACTCCTTGGAGACAAAGCTTGGCTTAGTAGCTCACCAGGGAGGTTTCACACAGCAGCTTGCTGCCTCTGACCAGATTGCCAATGGTAATGTGAAAGTAGGTGTTGCCACTGCTCCAATTAGAGATCTTAGTGAAGGGGTGTGTGGTCAAGATGTCCTAATGAGACAAAAAGAAAAAAGGGTACAGTCACAAAAAGATTTAATGCTGGTTATACCAGTTATTCGTTACACCATCACACACACAGACACACACACACACACACACACACACACACACACACACACACACACAGACAGACAGAGAGACAGACAGACACACAGACAGAGAGACACAGACAGACAGACAGACAGAAAGGTGCCTACATGCATGCACAGCTGCACAGTTAAGCACTCATCGACCTACCTTAGACTTGGGGTCAATCAGACTGACTCCATGTTTGTTGATTGCGATCAAGAGAGTCTCTGGAAAATTTGGATCTGTTGTTTGCTGTAAAAAACAATGAAATACATATCAAATAAGACACTGCCATAAGTTACCAACATGATGAATGTGTTTAAGAACTGCTTACCTTTACTTCAAAGAAGGCTGATCCGAATGTAGGCCACTTGAAGAGGATTTTTAGGAATAAGAGCTTGGCTTCCTCTCGTGTTTTCCCTGACTGTTTGTTGAACGTTGCCACTATGGACTGTAACGGAAAAATAACAAATAAAGACTTAGGGAAAACAGCACAACAGGGGTCTTGTTTCTTATGATTATTCGATAACACAAAATGTTCACTCACTCTTTTCCAGTCTTCAGGCGACAGATGTCTGATTTGGTCTTGAGGGAGGAGCTCTTTAAGGAGCTTGGGAATCTCGGGAATGTGAGACTTGTCCTCCTCAAACTTTACCCTGTAGATGAGTGCAGCGAGCTGAAACACCTCTTCGTGGGAACACTTGTGGTAGCCCCGCAGATACTTCGGCAGCTCCTGGACACAAAGGAGAACAAACACAACATGGTGTAAGTGGAATGGTTCAATCCAAAATTAGGCGTAAGTCATACTACTTTTAGCAGATATTGAAATGTAAGCGTAGAACCCTATGTGACAATCAATAAAAAATACATGAACAATACATGAACATTTGAATTAAAGATTCAAACACTTGTTTGTCATACTTGCACGTAAGACACACCTGGTAATAGTGGAAAATTGAGTCTGCCATTGAGTCTTTTCCTGGCATTGTATTGGTCCACAGTTTCTTCATGAAAAACACCTGATAGGTCAGAGAAGGCACTACACCTGGGGCCACAGGAGGTGAACATATGAAAAAAACATGAACAATGCACATGCCATAATAATAATTCAGTTGAAAAAATACATAATGTTTTGAAGATTATGCACTTCCAAAACCAGAATACTGCTGGTTTGACATCATAATTGAAAACGTTCCCACCATCTTTTATAGTTCTGGCCTTTTTGATCCAGTCCGTCAGGTGCCTCACAAAGTCAAAGAAGAAATCCCCATCAGGCACACTTATCACCTGCAAAATAACAACTATGCATTTCTATACTTCACATTATATTTTTTGAAACGTTTACTTTATTAAGCTGTGTGATTAATTTTAAATTTTTCTTTATTCTTTACATTAAACGCAATGCTATGATTTTTTTTTTACCTTGTCAGTGATCTTGACAAATAGGCTAAAGCCTTCGGAGGATTTGAGCAACAGTCGTCCAGCAATGTTGAGACAAAAGTCTTTGGCCTTAGTGCTGGACTCCACCTCAAATGCCTGCAAGGAACATGACCTCACATGATTTCAGTTACCCAAAACAAGTCAATTCACTCATTCCATTAACTGAGTTAATGATTTCAATATATTCGTTTATGAGTATGATGATGATGTTGGTTGTGCCCATCACTGCTTCTCGAGCCATTGTTTTTGATTGAACTCTCACCTCGTCCGTGTCATCAGGGAAGTACACTTTGTGAAAGATCTGTGTGGTCTTGTGCTGGATGGCCTCCACCTCCACAAGATGAGGAGGGTACTTCCTGGACCCATTGCTATTAGAAAAAACACAGAAAAAGTTTCAAACAAAGAAAAGACAAAGCAGGGAACGACAAGAATGAAATGTGTTACATGTTATTTTGTGGAAATGTTTATGAGAAGGTAGCAGATAGTGTGTGTGTGTGTGTGTGTGTGTGTGCGTGTGTGTGTGTTACCGTAAGGCCTTCTGTAGTCGTTGCATGCAGTCCGGGGCGAGAGGGTGGTGCTTCGTGGCCTGGAGGAACCTCTGGACGTGGGGCAGCAGGATGTTACTGGGAGGGAACAGACCAGTGCACAGCCACAGCAGCTCCCAGCCCTTATCCTCACTGTACCTGCAGGTGCACACACGCACGCGCACGCGCACACGCACACGCGCACACACACGCGCGCACACACACACATACACATAAACACATGCATGTGCACTATAACATCCGTGTGTGGATAAGTCTTATTTGATTTGTAAACCACGTCAGGTGAGGAGAAGAATGCAAGCTGTCTGGAGCAAGTTGGACTGTGATGACGTCACAAACCATGCTGTCTTTGTGCATTTTAACACGTTACATTTTGACTGGATACAGACTACTGAATAAATGTTGTTCTTTCCTGGGCAAGCATGTGTACATACTTGATGTGGTTCTCAGTGAGCTGTTTGATGATCTGACAGAAGATCTCGTCTTTGAGGGGCTCAGCCTTCAGTGCTCCCTCAAAGATCTGATCCGTCAGCTCGTTGACGGAGCGCACTCGTTTGGACGGATAGTCCCCCATATACTTCATCAGCGGTGCAGCTGTAGTCAAGGGCCACATAGCACGTCACAACATCAATGTAATAATATACAATACATCAAAATGATATGAAAAAGAATGTTACTGTTAAAATGTGTAAAAAAAGAAAGATGTATGAATACCATGCCAAACACTTTCAACAATACACATGACAGGCCTTTGCAAATTAATATTCTTTCTCTCAAAAACATGAACATACACACACACACACACACACACACACACACACACACACACACACACACACACACACACACACACACACACACACACACACACACACACACACACACACACACACACACACACACACACACACACACACACACGTAAAGGATATCGATGAAGGCCAGGCAGGCTTCCTGAGAGAGCTCCTCATGGGCCAGGACCTTCTTCAGCAGTGGTTGTTTCAGAAGCTCCCTGGTGCAGCACCATAGACGATCCTTGCCCCTGCCCTTGGTGATCATCACCCTGCTCAAAGTATTCTTAGGCGGAGGCCTAGGTCGCAGTGAGAGACAGATGTAAGGAGATCATTGAGGACTCTGTGACGGAAGGGGGGACTCATTTTGTTGTGGGAATTGGAGCATTAGATTTTTATATACAATTAAACATGGGCATATACAGTACACAGTAATATAAATTAAGTATATTGCAATGTGTAGATATTCCCTCAATCTTTAATGTTTTCAAGGTGCTAATTTTGTACAATGGCATTCTATTTATATATTTTGAATGTTTGCTGTGTGTGTGGTGTGTGCACTGCGAACTGAATTTCGAGTGAGTGAACGCGTGAGTGGATTCTTCAACAAGATACCTGAAGTAATCATAGGAGAATTCCTCTAGAGTGTAAGGCTTGACCTTGTCCTCACTCTCTGCCAGAGACAACTGAGAGAGGCTGATAGACTCTCTCCTCTGGTCCGGGGTCATAGTCACCAGAGCCTAGGGGGCAGACCGTCGGTGAGAGAGAGGCAGGGGTGTGAGGGAGGAAGACGGAGCAGGACGAACAAAGAATGGCGATTGATGGCACCCGCATCTCAACAACATGAACGTTAACCAGACGGAGACTGAAGAAGTGAAGCCAGGAGCGCACACATCCTCTAACCGAAGGTGAGGAAAGGAAGACAACACTGACTCAGTGAGGCGAAGCTGGTCTGTTATGGATCAGCCTCCAGCACCACTCACCACTATGTCGTACTGCGGCCTGATGACGGTGGGCAGCACATAGACACAGTCGGCAGGGAAGTCGCCTCGCTGCTTGGTCCTGTCATTGAGCCCATGAGCCCAGCCCGAGTTCATCACGTGCTCCCCCGTGTGCTCGTCCAGCATGATCAGGTCCCCCTTAGAAAAGCTCAGGAATGGCACGTCCGCGTTGGCTGAGAGAGAAAAACACAAGGCAATTCAACTCAGTTCAAGTACCCAAGGTGGAGTTATGGACACAGCCAAAGGCCCCAAGATGCTAGCTCACCAGGGTTAGGGCAGTCCAGCAGGGCAACCACATACTTTGACCTCTTCCGGAGGCCCTCGAGGAACGTGACCACCAGGTCTCGGATATCCTCAGCGTTGTTGGAAGTAAAGGTGTACTCGTCTCCTTTGACGGTGGCCAAGGTGAAGCTCTGGCCCTGGAGCTTACCTCCTCTGGAACGAGGAAAAGAGGATTATCATAATAGATATAACAGATAGTTATTAGTTATTAGTAGACAGTTAACAGTTATAAAAAAAAAAAAAAAAAGATTTGTGTGCTATGGCATCGCAGCTCTCTGTACCTGCTACTGGACACAGCAGTGATCTCTGGGAAAGAGAGTTCTAGAAGGACCTGCTCCTGCTCATCCACAAAATAAACCCCAGTCCAGTTCACTGCTACAATCACATCATTCTTAGGCAGACTTGGCCCTGATGGGAGAATGGTATGAAAACGTATGGCATGACAAATGTTGTCATGTAGTACACAGAACACAAACATAAAACAAGACTTTATGTATTGTGCAGAAGATTATCTCTGTATGACCCACCTGAAAATTTGAAGGCCTCATAGAAGCGGGAGAAGAGCAAAGGCCACTTGAAACGAGCAAAGTCCACCACATCCTCCTTCACCTTCTGAGGGCTGGACCTCTTCTCAGTGTACACGTGCTGTTCATTTAAATACACTGTCATTTTATCATGTCACTACGTAACTCCATTACAGTATTCAGATTCCATTCACATGCATTCACGTGTAATGCTTGAAGGTTCAAGGATCTGTTGATCATATCTTGTTCATTGTATCTTTGGGGGGGGGGTTACCTTTTTGTGGGCGGCAATGACATACTGGACCCACTTCTCAACTGTCTTAGTGGAAGTGATCTCCCTGTCCGGGATGTAGGAGGGCATGAGGCTGAGGAGGCGATCTTGGAGGATCACTGAGCCGTAGTCAACGTAGTACTGCTGAGAGGCCAGCTCTGCCAAGTCCTCTTCCTGACAGAGAGAGAGAGAGTTAGAGAGAGAGAGAGAGAGAGAGAGAGAGAGAGAGAGAGAGAGAGAGAGAGAGAGAGAGAAAACAGTGGTAAAGGAGGATTGAAAGAGTACATCAAATGAAAAACCATAAACTGTGCACGGAAAGCCCAGAGAAAGGGGAATCTATGGCAGTGGTTCCCAATCCAGTCCTCAAGTACCCCCCACCATTTCAGGTATTTAAGCTTCCAATTTCTAGCACACCTGGTGTAATTTCTCACATACAGCAAGGCCTTGACTAATTGCACCAGGTGTGCGGGCACTAGGGAAGATCCAATTCCTGGCATGGCCGGGGGGTAGAGGACTGGATTGGGAGCCACTGTTATAAAGGACCTGGTCACTAGCCACTCCCTCACCCTTTCACAGCGGTATTCCCCAAACTTGACCCCTCTGACGATCTGCTGGTAGACGAGGTTGGTGGCCACCAGGTCCTCGGCAGGGTTGTGCCAGGGCGTGAAGATCTCCTTCCTGAAGAACAGCCTCCATGGGGCGTTCCTCTCCTGGGCTCCCTGCTCCTTGGCGTACTGCTCGCACTGAGACACAGCGTCCATCACGTGGTCGTGACCGCTGCCGAGCGATGACACCTGGAGAAGAATAAAAAGACCTGGTCAAATGTAGAAAGGTCAAAATGCGTAGAAAAATTGTATCTGTATGCACATATGTGTCGTACGTAATATTTCTGTGTGCGAGTGTGGAGGCGGAGTGAAGGAGTGTACAGTATGCAGCAGCACCTTGTCAAAGAGGGCGATGTAGAGAGAGAAGCCAAAGCGGTCCTGGAGGCCCATCTTGTCTGCGAGGGCGTTGCACAGCTCGCTGGCCGTGGTCGCCGAGTCCGTTAGCAGAGTCTTAGTGGTGCCATCCATGAACGTCACGGGTAACATGATCGGCTTCTTAGACTTGGTGGCCTGACAGGGCAAAAGGTGATTTACATTAGTGTGACATTATTAATCAGGCTCAATAAAACAAATGATGTCATGCGATTAGTTTGAGGAACCTTAGAATACCATGCGACTATAGACAAATCCTACTTGTTTAGAACATATGCGCTTGCTTGCCTCGAAGGGCAAAGGTTAACGTGAGGCTACTTCACCTGCAGCTCCAGCCAGGAGGGTGGCTGTGTTCTGGTCCGGTTGGCAAACGTCCTCCGCAACCTCTCCTCACAGTACGGCGCATAGCCGGGCGGACCACCGATCATAAATGTTCTTAAATACTACAGCAAGGAAACAAATGAGAAACAGAGAAACAAAGACCAAGTGGAAAAAGGCAGAGTATCACTTCAGAGCAGATGCAGCATCAGTATCACAGCACACCGTGACACTGTGTAAATAACATTACAATGTGTACATGACATTCAGTCCAAGTTTGTGTCGGGGGTCTTACCTTGACAAATTTCTCAGAAGGGGCAAAACAGCCCACACAGAGAGACAGCAGGATCCAGCCACGGGCGTGGCTGCTCTTTGACGGGTTCTGCATGAGCTGCTTACAAATCTGACAGTAGATCTCATCCCTGCAACAAAGGCCATAGACAGCAATCAAAGCTACCGTGTGACTGACAACGAGAATGCCTAAACGTCGGCCGTCACAACTCTTTGAAAAGAATGTAAAACTCAAAGGTTGTCTTGAAGTCTTCGTTCACCTGAGTGCGGGCCTTAGGATGCCGTTTCCGATGATGAAGTGGAGTTTCTCAAGGTTGGAAGTGGGCCGTTCTTCCAGCATGCTGTTACCTTGAAGGCCGTAATCGTTGTCAGTCAACCGCCTTGTGACCTATAGGACAGAGAAGAAAGAGAGCCCAGAGGAAACATTCAATTATATGTATCCTGAACACGCATGTATGTATGTATGTATGCATGTATGTATGTATGTATCTGATCAAGGATAATTTTGGGAAGGAGAGTCTCACCTCTTCTGCAATCTTAGACTTCCTTTTGAGGGTGAGAGACACCAGCTTGTGTCTGACACTGTTTTTCTTCTGGCTTTCCGTGGAGCTGTTCTGAAGAGGGAACAATAGAAAGCTCGTGATCAGCATCAGCACAGCGTAGGTCTTCTCTCCGCTCCCTACTTTCTTCCTGTCTAATGCTCTCACCTCGGCCTCCCCCTGCAGCTCCTGGAGCTCTTTCTTGTAGGTCCTCTTGCCCAGGGTCTCGTAGATCTTGGTCATGACAGGGATTTTCTCGCTGCCGTCACTGACCGCTATCTGGTACTTGGGCTCCGGCATGTCCCCCATGAACCTCAGCACCGTGATCCACACTGCGAGCGCAGCCTATTTGTGGAAATAAATGTTTCAGACTAATGGTCATGATAAAAACCAAAATGGGAGTCACAGATTTTAGGATGCATTAGGGTTTTCTTGTTTGATTTGTCGACTTGATGTAACAGTAATACGTTGGTGGCTCACGGTATGGCATTGTCATCATAGCTAGGTTCAAAGGTCAAATTTACCAACTGGTCCCCCTCATCATCGTGGAAGAGCAGGGGCTGTTTGAGCGGACGCCTCACGTAGGTGTACGTGTTGGCGCTCTGGAAGTAGGTGGCAGCAAACTTGTTGAACTTGTACTCTGACAGGTCCTCCTCCTCCTCCTCAGGCAACGGAGGAGCATCGTCTATCGCCTCCTCTCCATCCTCCACCTCCGCATCCCCCCGGGGAACACTCTCCAGGTCCTGACACACACAAACAGACAAAACATCTGACACATGAACATAGAGTTCAGTACTGAACTTGACTCCCTTCCACACAATACAAGACAAAGACACACGCACGCACGCACGCACGCACGCACGCACGCACGCACGCACGCACGCACGCACGCACACACACACACACACACACACACACACAGAGACATACAGTGCCAGTCAAACCTTTCAACATACCTTCCTATTCACTTTGAATGAGAAAGTGCATCCAAACGTTTGACTGCTACAGCACACACCAGAGCCCTCACCTCAAACCCGGACGGTGCCTGTCCTTCTAGGTTGGGTAGCGCCCCGGCGTTACCCAGGAAGCCAAACATTTGGTCCACCATCGCCGAGTGGTCGACGGGCATCTGCTTCTCCCACTCCATCTGCTCCAGCAGCTCCTTCTTCTTGCGGGCCTCCTCACGCTCCTCCCTCTCTCGCTCCTCCTCCTGGAAGGCCAGCAGGGCCAGCCACTCCTGGTGCTTCCTCTCAGCCTCCACTTTGGCCCGCCTGCCCGTCATCTGGTTCCGCAGGCGCTCCTCATCCAGCAGCCGCTGATGCTCCGCCTCCTGACGTCGCCGACACTGCGAGGGAGAAAAGAGAGGCATTTTAATAGCACAAAGCATTTTAACGTATGAAAGAAAAGAATCCTCATACACAAACTGTATTTAATATTTTTGGGAGAATCGGTTTGCTTGCATGTGACTAGAAAACTGAAATTGGAAGAGGTAGATGTTTATCACATTCAAAGGTTTTTGGAGGCACAAAAGCCTGGAGGCCAGTCCTTTTTCAACGAGGGCTTTCTTTTTTCCACTGTTCCTACCTCTGTGGGTCAGTTACTGCAGTTTCTGCAACTCATTTATTGATTTTCTATCCTTTCAAAGCTAGTTGTTCACCTCAAAAGCCTGATGTTAAAAACCGTAACTCTTGACACCAAATTCAACAAAGCAAACTGCATTGAATTTCAAGAAACAGACTGAGAATATATGTTACAAAAGTAAATTTATTACAAAAAAAGTATTTTGTATAATTGTAAAACAATAAATGTATTTAAAAAAATTATAACAGCCAAACATTAACATTTGCATGGTACAAAAGGTTGAAAGTAATGTATATGCAATGAATACCCGAACACAATCCACCTAGATATTACTGCAATAAATATTTATGGTAAAAAATATTCCTTTGCGTTCAACACCAGTAGCCTTCCCTGTCCCACCCATTAATGAGGGACAAGTAATAGTTTACCTCAGCCCTGAGCCTCAGACAGAGCCGTCTGGCGATCATGCCCCTGGTGAAGGCCTGGATGGTGAGCACAGCTCGCAGACGACGCCAGACAGCCTGCCTTACTAGGAAACCACGGCAACGGGCCTGGATGTGAGTGACGCGCACTTTGGCCAACCGGTAAGTCCTGCAGAGCTTTCGCGATCGAGAAAGGGCTTGGAGACGCATAAAGCCTGCCCTCATCTAGAAGATGGACACAAATCTTATTTAGGCATAATTTAAAATGCTGTGGGTGTTCTAGAAAAGGATAACATTGTGCTAAGAATTCGACAGGAGCAGGACTGGGTGTTCTAGTAACCACGGTAACCGGGGTACCCACAGTGCGGTAGTTCTTCCTGCTCCGATAGCCCCTCCACACCTTCTGAATGAGGGTCACCGCCCCTTTCACCTTCAGGAAATGAGCCCTGGACAACATCCATGACAAGGTTGATTTGCTAACATTATGTGCCAGTAATGGTGTTGACAACCGCAGGTCCAAAATAGCAGGTGGAGCTACACACTGACCTCTCTTTGACTCCTCGTACGGTCTTTTGAATGCAGATGACCTTGTAAGTGATGGCCCTGTCCCTCTCAAGCTCCAGCTGCATGTCATGGTGGTCCTGGAAAGGCACATGAGCGGAGTCAGTTCAATGGGAGGAAATAACGGAGGTAAGAGGAGTTAGGTGGATCAAGTGAACCCAAACAGAGTGAGAACATCAGTCACCTCCGCGCCGCCCAGCTTTAACACAACAAGTCGAAGCTGCCCGTTCTCACCTTGAGGAAGATCTTGGTCTTGCCAATCTGCCAGTCGTCATGTCGCCCAAGAACAGCTTCCACGATTTCCCGACAAGTCCCTCTCAGGTCGTCCTGCAAGACAAGGATCCCACACGACACCAAACCATTATGACAGGATGTAATCCATGGTCACGAAGCATAACGGGACATAGTACTGTGTGCTGACCTGTAGGTGGGCAGGTTTGACCCCTGGCATGAGGACGCGGTAACGATCCACAAACTCAGCGAAGGTGTAGCGGATGGGATAGCCGGCCCGTCGGATCCGGATGGTCTGCATCATGCCAGAGTAGCGCAGCTGGCGCACACACAGCTCCCTGTCAAACAGCTAGGGGACAGATAGAGAGAGTCATCATCACACATGCGTCAGTGAAACAGCTGGACGTTAGGGTAAATACCGAAAGCAGATTTACCCAAATAAAATACTTTACAGAAAAGGCAAGGGTCATGTTTTAGGAATCGGGTGATTAGTTATCAATTACATGCCGACACACAAATGGACTCACCATTGGTTTCTTCAGCTCGTTTGGTTTTATGCAGCGGACAAAGAAGGGCTGACACACACTGAGGGTTCTCATGAGGAGCTCCAGAGAACGCTTGAACTGGCTGCTCAGAGTAGGAGAACGCTTCCTGGTCTCAGCACCCTGAGGGTATACACATGCGTAGCACACAGGCATGAAAACACACACACACACACACACACACACACACACACAAACAACATAATTTAAACATATAAAGAACAATCATATAGCATTTTCCCTTTAAAAAAATACAATGGCTAGTTTAAAACACAAATATTGGACGCAAACATGGGAAAGGTCTAGTACAAAGTATTTGGATGTACGATAAAGCCAAATCAGCATATAATGAGCTATAATGCGACACATTATCAACACTGAAAACAAACAAAGACATTGTTGCATTACAAGGGAAAGTGAATAGGTCAACATTCTGAGGAGACAAACACCTCCCAGTGTGACAGCTCTCCCTCCTTGCCTCTCTCTCATTTGCCACAGGGGTAAAAAATAAAACTCAGACAGACCAAATTACAGATCCTCAGAACACCTGCCTCTAGGGCCAAACACTAACCCTAATACCAGACTACAGCTGCTGCACAACACTGAGCATGTGTGAGGGCACTACTCACACTATGGACCCTTACTACAGCAGAACCACTAGGTGTTATTAACGCTTCTTTCTTTTAGATTATACAACAACAACAAAAAAACTATTCTTTCTTTTCTAGTTTCCTTCTAGTTCTTTATAATAGTAATGCACAGCCATCAAACGATGTGCTTAAAGTTGTATTTGCACAAAAAGGCATGTGTTAGTGAAGCACAGACACGACACCACTGCATGCCTCATTACCTTGGGAGGAGGACTGTAGGGCTGCTGATAGCCACACAGAAACTGAGGCCAAAGGTAACGACAGAGCATAAGAAGAGAGAAATTGAGAGACGTTCCGTCCACACAAAGAGGGGAGAGGTATCATTCAACTAAATGGGGACAGCATGGGCAGTGAGGCCAGAAAGGGAATTATTAGGGAGCGGAGTCACAGAACGTTACGACCAGCCTCTATTCCATCCCTCCCATTGCTATGAACTGATGATAACAGTGGGGCTCTCACCATGGCCACATCAGCCTGGAAGATCTGCTTGATGAACTTGTTTTTGGAGGTGTGGACCAGCTGGATGATATCTGTGTGTAGACTGTCCCTGTTCTTCTCCAGGAAACCTGCGACAAGAAACGAGGCAAAGTACAGATTATGTTGATATATAACACAATATTATGTATCAACAATATACACTATACAATATACACTCCTTTACATTGCGACATTGCCTTATCAGGACTGTGAAGTGAAACGCCGACGGGATACCGTCAAACACAGATAAGCAAACAGAAAGGATATGTGAACCCAGTGAATCAACTCAGTTTTCTTTTCTGAATAAAAAAGGTTCTTATTGTAATGACACAGGGCACACTGTGTGAGATGATAAACGTACCTCTCGCTTCGTAGTGCACCACCCCAGCAAAGTGCTGGATTCCAAACTGGGTGTCGTATGTGTTCTTGGGGGGAATGTAGTTGTTGTTGAGCTTGTGCTGGGAGTTGAGTTTGTACAGCATGGTGGCATCAGTTCCCTGGGAGTGAAGCATACAATGAACAGACTTAGAAAACATACTCTTATGTGTTCATATATATTGTGTATATTATTAGGTATTATATATTTGTAATTATCGTATACATGTTATCTATTATGTAAAACATATCTATTTCAATTAGTTACAGCTAAATATATATTTTTTAACCATATTAAACGGGAGGCAGGATTTTTTTAAACATTATTCAACAAACGCTCCCCCATTGGGTCCTGATTCCTAATTCCCTCACTGTGAGTGGTGACGTTCTCATACCTTGGGGAACTTGCTCTCCTCGTCGATCAGGGAGATGATGTTCATGGGCTTGATGGCGATCATGTCCAGGGCGTCCTGGTTGTCGGTGAACTCGATGTGCTGCCAGTTGATGTCCTCCAAGTTGTACTCCTCCTGCTCCAACTTGAAGACGTGGCGCACAAAGAACTGCTGCAGGTTCTCATTGGCAAAGTTGATGCACAGCTGCTCAAAGCTACAGAGAGAGAGAGAGAAAGAGCGAGAGAGAGAGAGAGAGAGAGAAAGAGAGAGAGAGATTCACAGTGAGTGTGATGAGTGACTACATCCAAAGATAATGTAAACCGAATCATGTTAGAAGGGAGTCATGCGTTATAAAATGTTTTATTAATTGTTTAAATGCTGCCATAAACTAGGTTGGTAGCATACAGCCAAGCGTTATGTACAGAAAACATACTGGTTATACAGTATATGGTGGGCACAGTAATATGAAATACAAGATTCGTAGGAAATTGGCCATATTTTATAAGGACCTACACAGTGTAAAACATTTTTGCCTGGGAAAAATGGTAATCCCTTTCAAAATATAAAAGCCCACTCAAACTCCAGCCTTAGGTAGAGGAATCACCTGTTGACAGTGAAGTTCTCAAAGCCAAAGATATCCAACAAGCCTATGGACTTGCGCACGATGTTACTCTCACAAGATGGCGGCCTGAAGATAGCCGCGTTGATCTTGTCCACAATCCACACAAACAGCCTCCCGTAGATCCCCTGGAAAGGGACAGGCAAAAGCGACACGTGAGAAGTGCGGAGATGCCTAACCTTTCACCTTTGACTTCAGATGGGACAGGGTGCGTATGTAATAGGGGGTTACAGGATAGTGACCTTGACGAAAGCGTCCCTGACGTCCAGGCCCTGCTCCATGCTGAGGTGCGTGGCGACGCTCTCGCCTCGCGTGATCAGTGTGCGTGTGGTCAGACACGCCATCACCTCTTTAGGATCCACCTGCAAAACAACACCGCCTAACACTTTGAACAGGGCCACCGCGATTACACTATTTAATAACGAACTCATGCAATTCTACAGAGACAAACCCAACCATAATCCGCAGGAATAAAGCAGCAACCAAATACAGGCCAGCAAGCTTATTTCAATAAAAGAGAAAAACTGGTTCTGAGTGTAAAATGTGTGTAATCTTCAGAAGAGATTGAGTACACTGTAACTGGATGTTTGAACTATTTGACCATGGATTTCTGACCTGTAACTAACTATAACCATCACTAAAACAGATAGCACATTAGCGTAGACAAGACATATGATAAAAAAACAAAAAACAGTCATTCATTTGTACAGCCTTTTGTTTTTGGCTCTATAAGATGCCAATGCTTCCTTCCCCTGGTAGGATGTACAGTGCGAGCAAACTACACAGTGAATCATCTTTATCTCGCCCAGCCAGCTGATACTATAAGCCAGGGATATGTACTATAACATCTGATTGTCCATAATGACCACCTTTATCTGCTTTTCCTTTTCTCTGGGTAGATAGAGGTGTGGGAGGTGTCTGCCTATCAAAAGCTAGTGGTTAGAGCTGGAGAGCTCCAACTTTTTTATCTCCTGGGGGTCTATTTTTTCCCTCATAGCAGTGCACCGACTACACCACACCCACACACAAAAAGGCATGTATACAAACACGCACGCATGCGCGCGCGCACGCGCACACACACACACACACACACACATCCTAATCCTAATTTCTCACCTCCATGAGTGAAGCTGCAGTGGCCAGGTCTGGAGATCTCAGCACCACACAGGCATCTAGGTTGTCATAGGTACGAGCTGTGCAGTGGG